>CAUYQV010059557.1:0-12957 GCA_963574575.1 Galagoides demidoff
GAAACCTTTTAAAGACATATATATCTTTCATTTATAGAAATTTACTATGGAACATTCAAGGTTTAATACAGTTTTTCTCAGCATACAAGAGAAAAAAGAATATCTTTAATTATTCTTATATAATCAATCTTCTAAAATTTACTGTACTGGCTCGGCGCCTGTGGCTTAATCGGCTAAGGCACCAGCCACATACACCTAAGGTGGTGGGTTCGAATCCCCAGCCCAGGCCCGCCAAACAACAATGATGGCTGCAACCAAAAAATGGCCAGGCGTTGTGGCGGGCACCTGTTGTCCCAGCTACTTGGGAGGCTGAGGCAGGAGACTCGCTTGAGCCCAGGAGTTGGAGGTTTCTATGAGCTGTGATGCCATGGCACTCTACCCAGGGGGATAGCTTGAGGCTCTGTCTCAAAAAAAAAAAAAAACAACAAAAAACAAAACAAAACAAAAAAAAAAACCTGTACATAAACGTTCATAGTAACTTTATTCATATTAGCTAAAAATTGGAAATAACTCAAATGTCCTTAAGGAGGTGAATAAACAGTGGCACTTTGTATACAAGTGCATACAAAACTGGTGAAATCTGAATCACCTCTAAATTGTATCAATGCTAGTTGGTTTTGATATTCTATACAAGGTTTTCCCATTGGTAAAGAATGGGTGAAAGGTATATGAGACCTTTGTGTACATTTTTTATAATTTCTCATGAATCTGTATTTCACAATAAAAAGTTTAAAAATTGATAGCAGAAACCTTATGTATGGGTTTAGTTTCCCATTGGGGGAGAACAGGTGAAGGGTATATGAGACCTCTGTGTACGTTTTTTATAATCTCTCATGAATCTGTATTTCAGAATAAAAAATTTAAAAATTGACAGAAGACTTATGTATGGGTTTAGTTTTGAGGGTTAATGTATGTTTTTGTCATTTACCTTTCAAACTTTGAATTTCATATTAAGTATTTTAAATTCTGTATGGTAGACTGTCTTATACAATGGTTTCTAGAACTGCATACCTACCTGTCTCAGCTACTGAAATGCCTTTCTATGGATTATAATACAGATTATTTAAATTACAACAGGCACATGACTGAAAAGACATCTTTCAAGTATTAGGCTAAAGTAGATTAATGCAGATTTATTGTTTATTTCTGAGTCCTTATGTACATTTAATACACATTTACTAAATATAAAAACATTTTCAAAAATTACAGTTGTTGCTTTGTTATGGTAGCAAAAGCATAATAGTATGTATACAGCGTAGAAAATTTATAAAGTACAAAGAAAGTAAAAGGAAAGAAAAATTTGCCTCTAATCCAGACATAAATGTAAAATATGCAAAGATATCTTTTTGATTTATATGTATATATGAGTTTTTAGAAATACAAGTTGGGTCATGCGATGTATAACTATTTTACAATGGATTTTAAAGGGAAATATATTGTGAATACTTTCCATATATATAAAGTACATTCATATCATTATTTTTAGCAGTAGGTTAGTACATTGTCCAATCACTTGTTGTTGAATATAAATGATTTCCGTTATTGTAAAAAATTCTGCAATGATCATGTTTGTAGGACAGTTCTTGCATGTATTTATGGCTAGTACCTGTGGAATAAGCTGGTAGGAATAGAGTATCTGGGTAAGAGGATGAATACACTAAGGCTCTTATTAAATTGTGCTCTAAACAGATTATACCAAGTTGTATTCTTCTATCTAGAAAAAAGTGAGAGTGATTATTTTCTTATATCTCTGACAACATTGGGCATCTGTTTTTTTTTTCTTTGCTACTTTGAAAAGTAAATAAATGTACCTGTTTTAATTTATACTTCCTTGATTTTAATTCTTAAGGAAGTTATATTTTTGTCATGTATTTATTAGCCCAATCTAGGTCTTTTGTGAATTACAGGTTTTTGTCCTTTGCACTATTTTTTTATTGGCTCTTTTCTTCCTATTTGTATAAGTAATTTATAAAGGAAAGATGTTGACTCTTTAGCTGTAATGTGTTGGCAATATTTCCTCAGTTTATTTAAATATTTTTTGGGTATAAAAACTTTAATGTTTTACATAGTTACATCTATCTTTTTAGCTTCTGGCATTAGGTAGTAAGAGAAACAGTTCCACCCCAATATTATGTGATAGGTCTTCTGTTTTCTTCTGGAATTCTTATGGTTTCATTTTTTACATTTAAATCCTTAATTCAACCAGAAGTTATTTCATTGTACAGTATGAGAGTAGAAATATTTTTTTTCTTTCTGGTTTGAAATGCTATCTTTTCTTTTCTGCTTTGAAATATTACCAACCTTTACTCTCTACTTCTTCCTGTCTTTCCCTCTTATGTGTGCTTTTATTACACTTACCATAGCACTTAGTAGATTTTCTTCTTTTATTTAGATTTTATCATGTTATCTATTGCTTTTTAACAGACTACCACAAATTTAGTAGCTTACAATAACACACATTTCTTATTTTATTTTGTTTCTGAGACAGGGTTTTGCTCTGTTGCTTTGGCTAGAGTGCAGTGGCATCAGCCTAGCTCACAGCAACCTCAAATGCCTGGGCTCAAGTGGTCTTCCTGCCTCAGCCTCCCAAGTAGCTGGGGCTACAGACATGTGCCACTATGCCCAGCTAATTTTTCTATTTTTTGCAGAGTTGGGATCTCACTCAGCCTCTTCTTGGGCTACTGACCTTAAGCGATCTTCCTGCATCTACCTCCCAAAGTAACAACATGTATTTCTTACCTCATAGTCCAGACATGGCTAAGCTGGGTTCTTTGCTTCAGGTCTCCATGAAGCTGCAATCAAGTGTCAGCCATAACTGTGTCTTAAGTCAAGGCTCAGCTGGGGAGTAATCTGTCTCCACCCTCGCTCATATGGTTGTTGGTACAATACAGTTCCTTTTGGGTTTTCCTTAGTTTCCAGCTGGCTTTTGACCAAAAACTGCCTTTAATTTCTTACCACATGGGCCTTCCCAGTCTGGCCTTTTTTTTTTTCATCAAAGCTAACAAAGGAAAGATTTAGTAGCAAGGTGGAAATTTGAATCTTTTGTGATCTAATAATTTGTAATCCCCTCAGCCTTGAAGCATTTTATTGATTAGAAGCAAGTTACTCAAAGGCAAGGGATTGCACAAGGCTATGAATACCAGGAGGCAAGAATCTTTAATGGCATCCAAGTAGCTGTTTGCCATAATCTGTTTCTCAACTATACCTTACAGTCCAACAGAGTAGGATATGTTTCTCTTGCTTATCATTGCTTATTACTGTCTGGCACACAGTAGGTCTTAAATACTTAATGGGATATTAATATGTTTCTAATAAATAACATATGTGTAGATTGGGTTGCTTTTTTTTTAAAATTTGGACCAGTTTGAATCTTTGTCTTTAAAGAAACAAAATAATAAATTTAAATCTTCTATAAAATAAAATTGGTTTGACCTCTGTCATCTTTATTATGTTTGTTTTTCCTGCATTCCTGCAGTTTCCTTTGAAGAGCTTTGATTTCCTGTGTGCATTTTTTTTCTTTTCTAGCTGCCCTATCCATGCTTGAACCACAGCTGTCCTTCTATAGTTTGTCTGTACCTGTACCCTTTGCTTGTAGCCCTTTGCTTTCTATTAGAGCCCTTCATGCTGACTCAAAAGTGGAGGAAGGTTCCAGTTGATTGTTTAGAGCTGGTGCAGGGGGAAGGAGTGCTTTCTCCCACCAGTTCTGCAAAAGTAGGGGTTAGGTATGTTTTTGGCATCTTTCATTATTACTCAGACACATTAATACACAAATATGATAAGATTATAATTGTATATACCAAGTAAGCTTTTATTGGTAGTCTAGAATCTAATCCTTTTTTTAGAATTAAACTATTATATGGAAATGTGTTTAGTTTCAAATAATCTCATTTTTAGAATATTCCACACTGTTCAAAAACTGGTAAATAAGTATGCTATGTTGCTATCACCCACTATAGTCTAATACTCACTGCTGGATGAGTTGTAGTCATTGATTCAGCCCATCATAATTTATTTAGTTGTTCTTACAACATTCACTCCCCTTTTCAGGTTCCAAGCACTGCCCTAGGCACCGGAAACGCAAATAATTAAGGAACTTAATAGTGAGGGAAATAGATAAGAACTTAAGTCACGTATGTGTGGTTTATTTCTTTGTCCTCATATCTGGAAAAATCTTACTACGTATATCCAATATCATTCATATAAAAATTATTTTGGTGAGATTATGAGGGTAGAAATCTGTGTTTCTTTTTCAAATAGTTATTTGAGCAAACCTTGCCCTGTCTGTTTTGAAATGTCATTTTTATTATATGCTCAGCTAAATTGAATGTTTATAAGCTTCTATATCTGTCCAGTGATTTTAAATTTGTAACTTTATAAATGCATGTCAATATTTGATGATCCATATCCTTCATTACTTGGCTATATTCCAAAATATTCTTTATGTTCAATGGTTTATTTTTTGTGTGGTTTGCTTTATTCTGTTTTGCGAGTTCCTTAAAGGTAATTAGAATTCCAATTTCTAAGTTCTGGAGGAAGTTTTCAAAGACTTAATTTAAATTTAGCTTTTAACATTCTTTTCTCTGAGTGAATATAAAACATGAAAGATAATGCCAGGTTTTATTTTAATTTTTCTGAATTTGAAATATTTTAATGACTTGTTTTGTTATTCACTGCCCTGAAGACTTTAAATGAAAAGTATAGTGTTTAAAATTTTGTATAGACTTTGCTATTTGAATTTATTTTACCTTTTTTTTATACCTTAGGTTTAGCCCAAAGGCATCCCTTTCACCATCTTTTCAGATGCATCTCGCACGGACCTGTACTAAGGAACTGAGTGGTATGTTTTCTGAACATTATCTTCATGATACATACTGGCTTCTGGAGCCTCAGGGCCATAAGTGAAATACCTGGTGGTGGCTTTTGATGTTTGTTCTCACCTTCTCCTTCTTACTTTCCTAATATCTTTAAATCATGAATTAAAAGGATCTTAAAAAAAATAATACCCCAAGGATATCATTACCATCCTGGCTTGAGGACTTTCTTGCCCCAGACCTACTCTGTTTTACCTCCACTGTGACCTACAGAGACACTTGTGTCCCTCCTTATCTTTTCACTCCTTAGTGGGTAGGGCCCTGAGACTTTGGAGGTTAATTCCTCATTTAAAGGAAACTCCTGCCCTAGATTTAAAGTATATAAATATGGGACTTAAATGTATAAAAGAGTTTTAGATACTCCCCCACTTAAAAGCTGATACTTGATAAACTATGAGCAGTGATCACAAAGGATCTAAATATGAATACAAATAATTCTTCAGGTTATAAAATTAAAAATGCCTGTTAAGCAAACAGTAAGAGACATACTAAAGTCAGAGTCTCTAAAAGTTAGAAATAGACCCACTCCCTAATTTGTCTTCTCCAATCAATGTGTAAATCCCCTGTTCATAGATCCACCCTGCTCATAGCATTTTTGGATCAGTGCATACAGTGTATGAAATGTAAATGTGATTTCACATGATTTGCTGCTTTTCATGATTAGTAAACTAAGTTGAAATTATTTTTTCGGTAGGAACACATCTCTAGTAGCTCATTGAACTATATGATTTTTGTTTGTAAGAATTATTTTTACATATGCATTTTCTGAATATCCTTTTAGAAGCTTAAATTATAGTATAAGGTTTTTATGTTGAAGAAATGGGTCTTGTTTTAGGAAGATTACAGTTTACTTGACAGAGCTGATAGGCACACATGTATACACAACCTCCCCTACATGCTGGAAGCCTAAATGACTTCCTTAATTTGTTTTAACAAAAGATAAGATGCTTAGGTGACTCCAGTGACCTCACAAAGCAGATGCATTTGCAGATTCAACTATAGGTTAGCTTCTAACACTCTGTCATTAAGGGAGGGTCTGGCCAGTTATGAGAAACTCTTCTTTCTTCCCTGTCCTCTTATATCATCATTTAGGAAGAACTTAAATAAAGTAGCTATGCCCTTACTAGGAAATATGGACATCCTAGACCCTTCTATTCTGTTGATCTAATGCTCGGCAAGGTCAGGTCTTTTTACCCTCTGGTGGAAAGGGCAGAGTCAACATATGTGCATCTTCAAGGAACAGCTCACCCTTTGTCTTACTGGCATCCTCAGAGGCCAACATTTCCCAACCAGACTATATGTCTCTACCAGCAAATTTAAAATACTACTGAAATAAAAATTACAGAATCTTACCAGAGATACTATCTGATTAAAATATGCTTGTAGATAGTCATTTATTAATATAATCTATATTTCACTGAATTTTTATAGAGATTTACAATGAATTTCATAGTTCTTAAAAGACCAGAACTGTCAGCTACAGTGATCACTCAAATTTCTTTATTGTTCTAGGACGTTCATACAAGCCTTCTAAGTTTTAAGTAGAAAATATATGTAGGGAGCTAGCCAACTCTTTATAAATACACACTTGTGAAAGATAAATGATTAATATTGGGGAAATACAAACAAATCATTGAATGTTATCTATGGGTTTGAAACCTTTTATAATGTTTATAAACTGAGGCTAGGATGATTATTGTAGATGGATTCATTTTTGAACTTCTGTATATTGCTAAATTGTTTTCATTAATAAAGGTGAGAAATAATTATAATTGTTAAACTTGGACAATTTTTGATCTTCTATAAAGTGGTCTTCTACCTTACTATTAAGGCATTACTCTTATGCTTTATGGAACATAGCTTTAAATTCAACATTGCATATATGCCAATATTGTCTAAAACTTAATCTTCCTTAGATTCAGGTAGAAAATTGTTAATAATAAATTTAATTATTCTTTACTTAGCAATATCATCTTGATGTTTAAAGTAAACTATAATGCATCCTTGCAAAGTAAAATTCCCTCTGTGAGTGCCTCTTGACCCTGCTGGTTATTTCAGAGTTAAAAGTTAGAAAGAGGGTGTCACAGTGCTGCTTTGCCTAATCCTGCTCACTTCCAGGTCCCTTGGCCACCACATACCCACAGTAGAGCAAAGCCTAAGACACAGATAGATACTAGATAGTGGGGATAATCTAAAATGTTAAGCATTTTGGTAATTCTATCATTTTTTTAATTTAAAGATAATTTAAATCAGACTGTTGAAAAACCAAATGTCACACCTCCTGCCTCTTACACTTATAAAATGGATGAGGTTCAAAACCGCATAAAGGAAATACTAAACAAGCATAACAATGGCATTTGGATATCTAAGCTTCCACATTTTTACAAAGAGCTATATAAAGAAGACCTTAATCAAGGAATTTTACAACAGTTTGAACACTGGCCTCATGTTTGCACGGTACGTTTTTCGTTATTTCTCCCTTCTAATGCCTCCTCCCTGCCCAACTTTCAGCTCTTGACAGTTATTAGTCATATCACTTTTATCCAGAGGGCACAAAGCACTTTATGTATGTTACCTCATTAATCCTTATCTCTAAAATTAACATATGTCAGTTCTTCTTTATAGCAGTTTGTAAGGTTGAGGGCTCTGGATTTTGTTATTGCTGTTTTTATATACTTTCTTTTAAATTATTCTAAAAATGCCTTAAATATGTGATAATGTACCGTTTTGTATTGACTGAACTGTTACAAATAAACACTGAGCGCTTTGCCATTTTAATGACATAAATGTACTAGTAATAATCTTTCTGAGCTTCAAATTTTATATTCTTTTCTTGAGCATTTGTAAAGACTTTCAGCTGAAGAAATTTTGGTTATTTTGACTATTTATAGAGTACCTTATTTTATTTTTGAAATTAATATAGTGTTCATGTTTAAAATTTTTATCTTTGGAGGAAAACTTCACAAAAAAGAAAGAAAAAATTGAAAATGATTTATCAAATTCCATACAATTCATTCCTGTTCCTACTTGGGAGTTTATGATTATATTATCTTAGGACAATGGATCCTCATAATTTATTAGAAATCTTAGTTCAGCCACAGTTAGAGACAACTGGGTTCTTAAATTAATCTTTAGATGTTTCTTGTTTTTATTTACATAAAATACATTAAAATGTAACTTTTAAACAGTATCATTAACACTGCTTGGTGTTTCTAAGCTTATAAATTAAATGTGTATGAGGATTATGTGTGGTTTGATAAAGGGCATTTACTCTTTAACTTCCAAGCCTCTTGGGCAAAGTATAGGGCACTGCCTCTTTATAAGCCCCTGGCCTAAAGAAAGCATGTGGGCCAGGATTGGTGGCTCATGCCTAGCACTCTGGGAGGCGAAGTGGGAGGATCACTTGAGCTCTTGAACTCAGGATTTCAAGATCAGCCTGAGCAAGAGTGAGATACTGTCCCTACTAAAAATAGACAAATTAATCAGACATGGTAGTGTGGGCCTGTAGTCCCAGCTATTAGGAGGCTTAGGAAGATCTTTTGAGCACAGGAATCTGAGGTTACATGAAAAGGGAAAAAAAGCGTGTATTTTGTAACTGCTTTTTCCTCTAGGCCACTGTCACTCACTTGAGTCCCATGCCCTTTTCCAGGCAAGTAACCTTCCTTCATTCATCTGTCCTGTTTGCTCATACACCTTTCACTTTGTACTGGCATATGCCATTCACTGCCTGAGGTACTAAAAACACAGGTGCTTAAGAAACTTGGAGGGAGACAAGCCTGAAAAAAATGACTAGGGCAGGCCAGGTGCAGTGGTTCATGCCTGTAATCATAGCACTCTAGAAGGCCTAACCTTAGGAGTCCAGGGTGAGAGTTCAAGACCAGCCTGAGCAAGAGTGAGACCCTGTCTCTCAGTGGTTCTCAACCTTCCTAATGCCGTGACCCTTTAATACAGTTCCTTATGTGGTGCTGACCCCCCAACCATAAAATTATTTTTGTTGCTACTTTATAACTGTAATTTTGCTACTGTTATGAATCATAATGTAAATATCTGATATGCAGGATGTATTTAGGTGACCCCTGTGAAACCTTAGTTCTCATAGGTTGAGAATTAAAGGCAACCAGAAAAATTAGCCAGGCATGGTGGCACTTGCTTGTAATCCCAGCTACTTGGGAGGCTGAGGCAAGAGGATTGCTTGAGCCCAAGAGATTGCTGTGAGCTATAATGCCACAGTACTATCCAGGGCAAGCAAGTGAGACTCTGTCTCAAAAAAAAAAAAAATGACTAGGGCAATGTGACAGATGTTAGAAGGTACAGTGTCAAGTGGGAAAAGAAGATGAGATGTCAACCCTGGAAATACAGCTCTGTTTCCCTACCTCGCTCAAGTACATTTGAAGTTTTAAGAATGTTACCTCTGATTTATGTGGAATGTACAATTTGTTCTTACAGTGCAATTTCCCAAGGTTGCTTTTTAATTTATTCCATTTTTATTTTGTTCTGGGAAGAATTTTCCCCTTGGATTCAGGATTAGTGACAGACTTTCCTGTCCTTGAGGGGACCTTAGAGGAAGTTTTACCAGGCTGCTCAATTTGAAGGTTTAGTGCCCTTCTTAGAATGCTTATAGTTCTTTATTTTTTAAATCTATAAATATTCATGAACTTTATAGATTAAGTGAAAAGGTACTTTTTTAATTGCCGAGATAACATATGTAACTTCTTATTAAGCTTTGAAAAAGAAGTCTTCTTTAGAGTAAAAATTTTAAAAATAAACTTTACAGGTTCTTAATGTATTGTTTCTGGTAATTTTATAGTCCACAAGCATTATTAGTCTTTGTGTAGCTTCTTATTGATGGCTTTTTGGAAATTTTCATCCATGCTACTCTACATGCCTCCAGAGTTCCAGATTTCTCTTGATAGGGTTGTAAGTGAGAGAGTATACTTCTCTTTGATGTTAAAATTTTACCTAAAATAAAGTTTGCTACCGTGTTTTAGGTGCTTAAACAACTGGTGGTTTTTTCTTGGTTGCTTTTTTCAGCACTTGAATTCATTTTTATTTTATGATTATTTTCTGTCCAAGTAGTGAGGGCAAGAAGCAGAACTACAGTATTCCTTTCCTATCTACTGTATGTTGTGTCTCTCAATTTTGAGCAGGACTATTCAGATGTGATCACTACCAGTTTATAGGTGATGGTAATTTGCTTAGTGAAGCATTGTACCTAGGAGACCCAAACTGCCAGTTGTATTGACATCTATTGATAGTTTCAAAACTGTTTTTTTAACTTCTGAACATTTTTTTACCAGTCTGCTATTAAACAGTTTTAGTAGTTATACCATTGTTGTTTTTTATTTATTTATTTTTTTGAGACAGAGCCTCAAGCTATTGTCCTGGGTAGAGTGCTATGGCATCACAGCTCACAGCAACTTCTAACTCCTGGGCTTAAGCGATTCTCTTACCTCAACCTTCCAAGTAGCTGGGACTACAGGGGCCCACCACAATACCTGGCTACTTTTGGTTGTAGTTGTCATTATTGTTTGGCAAGCCCAGGTTGGAATCAAACCTGCCAGCTCCAGTGTATGTGGCTGGCGCCTTAGTCGTTTGAGCTACAGGCACCAAGCCACCATTGTTATTTTTTAAAAGCTTTAGATTATTTTCCCTTCCTTCTAACTTCTTGTTTTCATTTTTCTGAAGAGCAGACACACTAAGAGCATGCCACTAGGGCTGATGTTACTATAAGCAAGATCAGTCGCAAGGCTATACAGAAAAGTTAGGATATAATAGGCATTTCCGTGGCTAGTCATGTAACTGAAGAAGAAATCCAAGTGTGGGATGTTCTTTCTTTTTAAAAAAGTGTTTTCTCCTCCAATGATATAAAACATTCTTAATGAAAAAGGTTGAAAAGTAATAAAAGAAATAAAAGTCACCCATTGTCCTGCCACCCAGAGATAACCACTTGCAAAGATTTCTGTTTGAATATCACAATGGCACTGTCAGCTTCAGCGACCAATTAGCTTTAAATTTTACTTTCATGGAGGTTCTAATCAGCTATGTGCTTTAAGCCACAAGGATGTTGGAAGATATTTTGATGCAGGCGTAAGGATGCTTTGAATCTGTTCTTAGTTTTTTGGATCCTTCAGACAGCAAAATGTATGCTGAGAGTTTTAAAAGCTAAAGTAACGTGTGGAGTTATTAACAGTGATGGATCAGTTCCTCGGTGTTCCAAGGCAACTTGTGAGGGCAGTGGAAATTGTGCAGAAGGTGTCTTGGAAAGGCAAAGATCCCAAGATAGCCTACACAGCAAGGATATTGGAATCTAGGAGTCCCACTGAGTCCTAGAATGGCAGCAATACCTCACAGCTATTCTAGAGCTGGGGTCTTATTAAAATGGGTTTTCTTACTGTTGTATTTGACCAGGATTTATAAAATGTTTCTATGTGACCTGGTGCTAGAGATAAAATAGTAAACGAGATAGACATGGTTCTTACTTAATGGAATTTCTGCCAAGCAGGAAAAACAAACCTTGAGCAAATGACGATAAGCCTGTGATTGTTGTGAAGAAGTGCATGGTGGTGAGGGAACATGTAAACAGGAAGACTCAACTTAGTCTGATGAGTCAAGAAAACTTTCCAGGGGAGGTGGCTGTTAAGCAAAAACCTGACAGATGAGTTGATAGAAGTTAGGTCAAGAGGAGGGAGAAAGGCACCTCAGACAAAAGAAACCATTTGTGCCAAAGCCTGAAGATGGGAAAACATGCTGTTTTCAGGAAACCAAGAGAAATTCAATAAGAAGAAAGTGGCTCAGGCTGGGCACGGTGACTCACACCTATAATCCCAGCTTCTTGAAAAGCTGAGGCAGAAGAATCTCGTAAGCCCAGGAGTTTGAGGTTGCAGTGAGCTATGATGATGCCACTGCGCTCCAGCCTGGGCAACACAGTGAGACCCTGTCTCAAAAAAATTTTTTTTAACTCATGAGGAAGCTCAGGGGCAAGCAGAGGCTAAGCTGCTTCATTCTGGAGTCATCATTTGATGCAAACACTTGGTTTCCCTACCCTGAGGTCACCCAGGATCCATGGCTTTGTGCTGAGTGATTTCTAGTGAAATTCCAAATATTGCACCAATATCTGCTAAATTACACCAGAGATTTAGTCAAAATTTTCTGTTCTCTGAGACATGGGTGAAGAGAAAGACCTCTCCATCAAGGCAAAAGCAATTGCCCATTCTTGTCTGTGTTCTCCATGCCATCCCATATGCTACCTTTCATTGATTATTCTTGTTAGTCCAAATAAATGTATGCTCATTGTAGAAAAAGGAATTTATAGAATCAGCAAAATGATGACTTTAAAATCCTGGCTTCCAAAGGCAGCAACTGTCTGTACCAGGGGTCCTCAAAGTTTTTAAACAGGGGGCCAGTTCACTGGAGGGCCTCAGACCATTGGAGGGCTGGAAGGCAGGCCCCGGGATGAGTTGGCTGCTAAGCAGGACAGGCGGTGACAGCAAAACACCCAGCAGGCCGGATAAATGTCCTAGGCGGGCTGCATGTGGCCCGTGGGCCGTAGTTTGAGGATGCCTGAATTGTCTTGCCTACAGCTTTTAGAGAGCTGAGGAACTGGTTTGTGAGTCAGACTAGAAGACATTTGGCTGAGGAGACTTTCCATCGGTAACCCCAAGACTTGCTGAAAGGCAGTTGTGAGACAGCTGGGAAAACATTCTAAGTTGGGCTGGAGGCATACCAGGCTTTAAGTAGAGAGAATAATATTTTGTTAATTACAGAATAAAATTAGAGAATATAAAATTAAATGAGGAAAATCTGTTGAATTATGCTAATTATTCATGGCTTCTACAAAGATGTTTCACTATTAATTTCTATTTTTATTATATGTCGTTTTCCTATCCTTTACTAAGCTTTAAGTTTAGTACTCTAATACCATAGACTCTTAAAAATTTGTAAAATTGGCTCGGCGCCTGTGGCTCAATCAGCTAAGGCGCCAGCCACGTACACCTAAGGTGGCGGGTTCGAATCCCCAGCCCGGGCCCGCCAAACAACAATAATGGCTGCAACCAAAAAATGGCCAGGCGTTGTGGCGGGCGCCTGT
>CAUYQV010059558.1:0-50626 GCA_963574575.1 Galagoides demidoff
CCCTGCACCAACCCTAGATTCTCTCCTAATGTGTCTCAGACACTAGTGTGGTATCTTCTATGGGGACCCATACCCTTGCTACCCTTGAACTTGGAATCCTATACAGGCTGAACTAGAAGGCAAACAAGAGTGAAAAGCCTAAACCACCCTGTCTCCTGGAGATTGAGTTCTTTAACTGGGCAAGTCCCCAGGCCTCTGGCTTCTCCTGAAGGGTTGCCTCGGTAGAAGTGACTCCCCCAGACCCACTTCATCTGACTGAACCCATCTGACATCAGGAGTGACTAGCTGACACTCAGGCTGCCCACCCTCCACCTTCACCATGTTAAATGCCAGGGTATACAGCAGGTGCTCAGCAAGTTTGAGCTGCTGTTAATAAACTACACTCTAATACCTAGTGAGTGCTGAGGGCCAGACTCAGTGCACAAGTGCTTATGTGGCCACACTCAGCTGACCTCTAAGCTCTGAGCTGAGCTCATCCCCACAAAGCACTAGGAGGAAGGGCTCTGCTCCACTGGCTGGGTGGCCCTGGACCAGGCCCCCAGCAGAGGCTCAGGAAGACTTTAAGAAACATGCAGTCAGGAAAAGACAATCTTCAGCTAGTATTGTGGTGCTGATGCTCAGACTCAGGTTAGTGCTCAGACATCTGAATTTAAACATGAGCATTTACTAGGCAAAGCCTCCCTGTCTTGAGCTGAAGGAATCTGGGTGCTCTCTGATCTCTGATCATCAAGTTCCTTTTGGGCAGTGTCAGCCCCCTGCACTGTCTAAAATATTTACACACTATAGTCCCAAGGGATTCAGCTTTACATGTGCTTTGCTTAACTTGCTTTTCAAAGGGGCCTGAGATGGCATAAGGGCAGGGATGAGAACTTAGGGCCACTGTAGGAAGAGAAAGATGGGGAACAAAAAACCCAGGGGGGCTGCTCAGGGAGGTGTGGGAGGTCCAGAGATTAGCCAATCCTGGACTAGGGGATGAGTGGTCCAGAAGGTTTTCTGGAGGGGGCAATACTTGGACTGGGTCTTGAAGGATGAGTAGGAGTTTGCCAGAAAAGAAGTAGGGGTGTAGCTGTAGGTGGAGGACGTGACATCTACAAAAGTGGAAAAATGAAGGATGATGTGGAGACTCCAGGGACCTAGGAAGGACTCTCTTACCATACAGGTCTGTCCCTGCTTCGTGAACAACTTCAGAGAATTGGCACAAGGACTGGGAATGAGCGTGGTGGAAGGAGTTGAGGCTGGTGAGGATAGGAGCACCTTCCTTCTTCTCTCCACTTGCCTGGCTCCCCTGACCCCAGTCAGCAGTCCAACCCCACCTGGCTCTGGCCCAAGCCTGGATTTGCTCAAGAATCTGACAGCTCCGCTCCAAAATGGAGGAGCCCTGGCTCCTCCTCTAACATTTGCCCCACCCTGCTGTAAACACAGGGCTCTGCAGCAGCTCCCACTGGTCTCCCAGCTGCAACCAAAACTGCATGTATGTGGCTAGTCTATAGTCCTTGGCCTTGCTGCGGAAGTCAGGGGCTTTAAAATGCTCCATGAGGGCCGGCAGTGGCTCAGGGATCCTTGGTGGGGCCCTCCCTCTCACACCCCTTCCTCCTTGTGCTGCATCAAGATGGTTTGTATCAGGGTCTTATTTGTCCCCCTGAGCCATGTCCTCCCCCTGCCTTCTGCACCCAGCCAGGAGGATCCCACATCCCCGTCAGAGACAGTTGAAGCCCTTTGACTCCTTCAGTGGGGTCCAGGTTCTGCAATTTGAAGAGGCTGAAGTGCCCTCTGCTGGTGGTTGGCACCTCACAGTGACAATTCCAAGTCGGGAGCTGAAAAGCCCACTCAGTCCAGGAGTTGAGCCCCGCCACTGCCCTCCTTCCTGCCTCTTCGCCCCTGCTATCCCCCAAAGGCACTAAAGGTTCACATCTCCCTTCCCAGAACATCCATCCATAGATCTACCTCCTCCCTACACACCTGCTACACCCCAATCATCCCTAAGACTCAACTAAGCGTCACTTCTTCCAGGAAGCCTACCCTGACTTCGCCCAGGGGAACTGGCCTCCCCTGCTTCCTGCCTTTTCTGTCTCCATGAAAACACCTGCCACAACTTCTGCCACCCTTCTCAGTCTATCTGTCCATCCCCCACTTTCTCTTGTTGTACTCCCCAGGGGCCAGGATGATGGTCCTCATGTACTCAGCACGCAATGCAGAGCAGCACAGGGCAGGGGTTTATGTGGAGAATGTTTGTTGAATGAACAATTTTAGTGTCAATTTACTTCAGAGGTCTGAGCAGGACCTTTTAAAGTGGTTAGCCTGGAGCAAAATCATATGTGTGTGTGTGTATATTTTTTTAGAGGGACACAAGTAATATACGTAAACATATTCCCACTGAGAAAAAAATTGAACATTATAAAATTTTATAAGCTATAAAATAAAACCCCTCTCCACGGTTCTGCATCCTGCAGCTTTTCATAAATCACTGCTATTCTCAGTTTAGGATGAATTCCTCCTAGAACTTGCTCAATATCCTCTTTTACTTTATTTTACGTTTTCTTTCTTTTTTGTTTTTAACATAAATGGGGTCACACTATACACGTAATTCTGTCCTTTACGTTTTCCATGAAACAATCAATCCATCTTGAAGTTCTTCTAAGTCAGCACCCAGAGGATTACATCACTCTTTTTAGTGGCTGTGGAGTGTCAACCCCAGGACTATCACATGGTCTACAGCCCAGGCTCGTCAATTACACCTCAAGAAAGCTGAGCTATATAGGACGTGCTTAGTTTTCTGCTTCGTGATTTTAATTTAATTTTATTGTTTGCAGTTGCAAACAACATTTCTTCAAACATCCTCATGCACTACCTTTTGTGCCCATCACATATATTTCTGTAGAATTGACTCTCAGGAGTGGAATTCCCTAGTTAAAGGGCATATCTGCTTCACATTTTAATAGGTACTATCAAAATATCCTTCCCAAAGTGGATAACAATTTACATTCATATCATCAATGCATAAGGATATCTATTTCTCCACAGGCTCAGTCGCCTTGGGTGTTATTCGACTTTAAAAGATTTGTTGGCCTATCTGATCATCTCAACCTTCAGATTTAACAGAATGCTGGTTAAAATGGGTGCTTAGGGTAGCCATCAGAGAAAAGAGGTTTGGAAAGGGTACACACCTCTTGGAGTAGCAACTGGTCACCCCACTTCCTTACTTTTCCTTGGCCAGGGAGGGAAGTTCCCTCCCGAAAACTCTTGGTCCTAGACTCAGAACCTAGGTCCCTCAGATCCCCCAGCAGCAGAGGGGCTCTCAGGCCAACCGAAATCCTCAGAAGTTGAATTGCTGTTGGCTACATTTCTGGATGAAATCCCAGGCAGTTTGTAGGGGAACACCTTAGTCCTCCTCTCTGAGGGAGCTCTCCCTTGCAGAGGGAGAACCAGAGAATTACAGACTTGGCTATGCACAGGGAGGCCTAGAACATTTGAAACAAAGTTTTAGGTCCTCCAGGAGTCACAGGCTTTGGAATGTAAATATGCCTTCTGGTATCTTAGGAGTGGCCCACTGGGCCCACAGAGGAGGGCCAGCTAGAGCATCCAGAGGGCTCACTTCTTATTCTACCCATGCCCCCACCCTAGACCAGAAGAATTGTATTTGGAGAATAAAACTTGGAAATAACTGGTCATTGGTGTTGTCTAAAAAGAACTGGAGGGAGGGTGGTGCCTGTGGCTCAAGGAATAGGGCACTGGCCCCATACACTGAGGGTGGCAGGTTTGAGCCCAGCCCTGGCCAAAAACTACAAAAAAAAAAAAAAGAAAGAAAGAAAGAACTGGAGGGCTTGGTGCCCATAGCTCAGTGGTTAGGGCACTGCCCACATACATGGGGGCTGGGGGGTTTAAACCCGGCCTGGACCTGCTAAAACAACAATGACAACTACAACAGCAACAAAAAAAATAGCCAGACGTTGTGGTGGGCACCTGTAGTCCCCGCTAATTGGGAGGCTGAGGCAAGAGAATCGCTTAAGCCCAAGAGTTTGAGGTTGCTGTGAGCTGTGATACCACAGCACTCTACCGAGGGCAACATAGTGAGATTCTGTCTCAAAAATAAATAAATAAATTAATTAATTAATAAAAAGAACTGGAGGAAGGGTGATGAGGCCTTCCCAACTTTCACACAGTACCTTAGTCACCCAATTCAGAGGCTTCCAGGCTGGACACCCAGGGTGTGGGGCAGATCCCACAGGTGGTTTTCATAGACTTTAATCTTCTAAGAGCCCAGGGATGGCCCCAGGGTTTGCTGGCTTGCCTTCCTTCATGTTTTTGTTCTAATGGGCCTTATACAAAGAACTTAATAATGACTCAGGTAAAAGTCAAACTAGGGAAGAGGCAGGCCCTGGTGGGGTCAGTCACCATGTGGAGCTGGGGAAGCCCCACTGGGACTCTCATGACTGACCCAGGAACATGAGTGGTATTGAAAATGCATCTGCAAGGTCAGGACAGGAAGGTGGGTGCTGGAGAAGGCAAACTGAAGGCTCACTGGATACAGCCTGAGGCCAGCTGGCGCGGTGGGAAAGATGAAAATACTGCTGCTAACAGCCTCCCCCCCGCCCCCATATCTGCAGGTATTTTAGTTTCCAATCTGCTTCCATTTCTGTTCACTTATACATTCTTACAGATGAGGAAACTGTCCAGAGAGCTGGTGGCTCCTCCAGGTAGCACAGCTGCCCCAGAGGCCTTCCCTCTTGGCTTCTTGGGAGACTGTTGGCCTTATTTGCCCATCCAAATGCTTTGCATATTTTAGGCCTCTCCATCCAACACACAGAGCCAAGCCTGTCACTATGTGTTGTAAATACATCCTTTCTCCCCCCCGCCCCCCTCAACCACCACACACTGGATATGGACTCCTGGAGGGCACCGGCTGTGTCTGTGAGCTCCTTAGCTCCCCTCTCTTGCCTCCTCCACCCACCTAGGCCTGGCCATCCCCCCCAGCAGGTGCTGAGCAGATGTTTGTGGAACAGATGAACAGGAACATGAGTGGATGCTGAGAGATAACTGAACAGTGTCATTGTAATCCTGGAGCCAAAGTAAGCGAGAGAGCTGGGAATGTGGGCCCCTTGCTTGGCAAAGACAACATGGCGTGTCCCAAGGATCCCAACTGTGCTCAGGAAAAGGAGAATAGACAATTCTGGGATTGGGGCTGGGAGTGGAAGGTGAAGGTAGGAATGCAAATGGGCAGGGATTTGGAATACCTGGAATGCGCAGGTGGGGGCAGGGCACGGCCACAGGCCTGGGCAGCCTTGGTGCAGACGGAGGGAAAGGCTCCTTGGACCAGAAGAACAGAGGCCCTGAGCAATTCCAAGGGCTCCCTCTTGTGGCCATTTGAGGCCAAGGCTGAGGACTTAGAGAAGGATGTGTGTTGTGGGGAGCGGGTTCAGAAGAGCAAGGAAGAGCACTCACCTTACAGTAGGATTCTTGTCCTCACTGTACCACTAACTGGTCAGTTGGTGATACAGATGAGCAAGCCACTTGACCTCTCAGCCTCAGTTTCCTCATCTGATTAATAAAAGAGTGGAGGAGATGAGCAGTTCTCACAAACAGAAGTCTGGACCAAGTCTGTATGTGTTACCATAGACTCCTCCAAGGACATGACAGGCAGGTGCCACCTGACAGAGGAAGAGGCTGAGGGTCATTGACCTAACCCTTGGCCACCCAGCTGGTGAGGAGCAAAACTTAAGCCAGGTTTGTGCCTCTATATGAGCTCTCCTACCCCATGGTGTTTCTCATAGTTTCTGAGGGCCTTTTCCTTTCTGGCTATGGTTCAAGAGAAAAGAGACTCACAGGAGGCAGTAAAGTTCTGGCTGGCAGACAAGACATGAACAAGTCAATTGGCAGGACCTTCAGGCCTAGAGTAACCTCACAGATGAAAAGCATAGCTTTATGGGTACCATTCAATTAGCCATAAAACAACGTTCTCTGGGCCAACTGCCCCTCAAGGAATATGAGGAAGGGCAGCATTGTTTGAAAACATGTTGAACAGAAACATCAGCAGATGTTTATTTATTAACCTTGCAACAACCCACACCAAGTTTGCTGCCTTTGAACACCTTAACAGTTCTCAAGTGCCCATCCATCCATCCTTCTACCATCCATCCATCCATCTCCCCATCCATCTATCTGCCCATCAATTATTGCTGATCAAGAGCTCCTAAATGGATATTATGGATCTAAGGCAGTGTTTTTCAACCTTTTTTATCTCACAGCACACTTGACCTATAGTTAAACTTTCATGGCACACTTAAATTATGTTGATTAAAAAAGAGTAAAAAAAAAAAAAGAATATACTTACTGTGCCTTGAACTTTTTTTTGAAAATAATTTAACTAACGGTCTTTAAAATTTTTTGTGATACAACTAGGATCTTCTCATGGCACATGGTTAAAAATGACTGGTCTAAGACACGTAAACCAACAGAAATGTGTTCCATTAATTACCTATTACTACATATTGTCTAGCAGCTTGAAACAACAAGCATCTGTTACCTCAGATGGTATCTGTGGGTCAGGAGTCCGGAAGTAGTCAAGGTAGGTGATTCTGGCTTTCTTAAGGATGCAGTTAAGATGTTGTTTGAGGCTAGAGGATCCGCTCCCAGGATGGCTGACTCCCACGGCTGTTGACAGGACACCTCACTGGCAGGTAGCCTAAATCCTCTCAATTCCTCATCATGTGGGTCTCTCTTCAGAGCTGCTTGAGTATCCTTACAACATGGCAGCCAGCTTCCCCCAGAGTCACTGCTCCAGGAGAGAGCAAGGAAGAAGCTACCTAGCCTCTATGGCCTTGTCTCTGAAGTCACACTCTGTCACTTTTGCTTCAGTCTATTCATTAGAAAAGTCACTAAAAGCAGAGCATGCTGGGGGGAGAGGAATTAGTCTTAAAAGGATGAGTATCAGAGAATTTTGGACATATTTTAAAGCCACCACCTGTGTAGAAGGTGCTGCCATAGAAGCGGTAGGAATCTGAGGACGCACGAGGGAGGAGTGGTCAATACTACCTGGAAGGTGGAGGGAGCCAGGGGAGTAAGCTTTAATTAGGCAATGATAAATGCGCTGGCTTCTATCCCCTACCTGCAGTGTAGCCTTGAGCAGCTCCCTGTTCCTGTGTGCAGAAATAATTGAAGACTCCCTCCCCGCAAATGAGATCAAACAGAGGTCATCCATTCCTAGCTTGCTACAGTGAGGGGGTCGGCTGCATCACTTGCATTTGGCAGAGTCTTGAAGCCAGACGGGATGAGAGGAAACTTCACAGTGAGAAGGGGGAGACTTCCGGTGTGCCCCCGTGGGAGGTTGTTGGCCTTGAGAAGCTGGAGGTGGTCAAGTAGAAGTGGGAAATCTTATGTGCTAGGTCTGGGAGCATATTTGGCTTTCTCTGGTAGGTGCTGAGTTGGAAGAAAGAGTGAACAATAGGGAGGCTGTCTGGACTCATCAAGCCCTGACTATTTCAGGGCCATTGCTGCAGAGGTTGGGTCTGGCCTACCTGGCTGGTTGCTGCATAGACCAGGGCTCCTCAAACTTTTTAAACAGGGGGCTAGTTCACTGTCCCTCAGACCGTTGGAGAGCTGGACTGTGGGCCCGGGATGAGTCGGATGCTAAGCAGGACAGGCAGCGGTGGCAAAAACACCCAGCAGGCCGGATAAATGTCCTCGGCAGGCCTCATGTGGCCTGTGGGCCGTACTTTGAGGACCCCTGGCATAGACTACGGATTAGGTTTCTCTTTTCCTGGATGGGGAGGCTCCAGTGTCCCCCTCTGAAAAGCTATTGTGGTTGGCTGAACTCTGAGGTCTTAACAGTCCAAATAGTCTGAGAATCTGGCCTCTCTACCTGGCAATGAAGTGCCCAGTGAAGGAGACATGTTGGATGAGACAAGGACTGGTCAGGCTGAGTGGCCAGTAGGCCAGACGTGAGCCCTTATAACAAACTGGAGATGAGAGGGAGGAAAGGGAGGACAGGCTCTTGAATGGACACCCTTCCCTGTGGGTGCTCCTGGGAATCTTCTAATTCTTGGCAACCCACAACATCCCAGGATCTTTGGCTCTGAACCTTGAAGGTTAAAGTTGGCCTCTGCTGACCTCCCCCAATGCACACACTGGTGTTTGAATCTTCCCTCCATGTGGTGGTCTTGCTCCTGCTTAATTGCCTCTGGAGACAGCAAGCTCACTCCCAATGCACCTCCTTGGCTTGGGAGGGGGCTGTCAAGACAACTGGTACTTGTGCAAAGTGCTCAGTCCTCCAAGGGCCTGTTCTCCCACCTCCTTCCCCAAGCTGACCTTGCCCTTTTCCCATAGGCAGCAGTAGCTGAGTATTTGTTTCAAGAAAGCCCCTGGAAAAAGGTGGGAAGACAATACTTAGACAATACTTTGTAAAATTCTATAAAGAATATTTTTTAAATAAAGGTACATTTAGCTACAATTTTCCATTTTCCCTATGTATGGCGACTTTAGGGGCAGATTTTGGGACACCCTGTAGCAACTGTATGTATGTACATGTTCTGCCTGTGTGAAGTCATTGTCATCACTGCACAGGCCTGCTTGTGCCCGTGTCTCATTTGACGGTCACCATCATGCTGAGGGGGCACCACCTGTCCACTCACCCAAGCCGGCAAGTCTCCCTAAACCTTTCCTCTCCATGTACCCATCCCTGACCTTATAAAGTCTGTCCCCTAAACATCACAGGAGCCCATCCATCCCTCCTGTCCTGCTCCCTGAGGATTTGGGTCAAGCAACCTAGGCTCAAATCCTGACCCTGACATAGACTAATTGTGAGGCCTTCACTGCCTGGTTAAGCCTGTCTCTCATCTGTGACTGTCTCATCTTTGCACTGTCTCTCCCCTGCCACCCAGAATGGTGGGCTTCTGAGAGGGCCACCCCACCTCAGCTTCCTCTGGCCCATCAGCACACACCCTCCCTCATGCTCTGCATCCCTCACAGAGGTCAGTGAGTAGATGGCTCTGTGCTCAGTGGCCCAGTTCTTCTCCAAGGGAGTAGAGGGGTGGGTCTTGGTGTATAAGCACACCAAACAGCCTAATACAGGCTAATTCTGCATGGAATTAAAACCATATACGGGAGGATATGGATGTGGTTATCTCTCAGCAGCCTTGCAGCTAGATTGCTGGGATTTGTATCCTGACTCTGCCATTCACTAGCCATGTGATCTTGAACAAATCTTTTCACTTGTGCCTTAGTTTCCTCACCTGTAAAAAGGGCTATTTATGACAGGACTTAACCTCCAAGGAGAGAAACCTAGCAAGAGAAAAGCCAGGGCCTCCATTCTAGGTGAGGGAAACTGAGGCAGGGACTCAGGGGTGTGGGCTGGGTCAAAAGGAAAGAGTGTGGGAAATATCCATTCATAAGAATTTACTTATTGGGCCCCCATTGTATGGGAGGCCCTGCTCTGAGCAGTAAGGATACCGCCAGAAGCTGGAACCCCATCCCTGCCCTCCATGGGACTATTGCTGCTGTGGGGACAGACAGGCAGCAAAGAAGCCAAGTCCATATCCAGAGTGCTTCTTGGTGCTCAGTGCTAAGGAGAAGAATAAAGCAGAGCAGGGTGGAGGGTGGGAAGCCCTCACCAGCAAGATAGTTGTGTAAAGACAGAGAAGAGTTGCAGGGGTGAGCCGTCCAAGTGTCTAGGGCAGGAGTTGGCACAGTTTTCTGTAAAGGATCAGAATGTAGATCCTTCAAGCTTTGGTGCCCTTTGGGGTCTTTGATAGGCCCTCAACTCTGCCCCCACAGGACAAAAGCACCATAGATAATATGTCAGAGGTCAGCATAGCTATGTTCCAATAAAACTTTATTTACACTAACAGGAGCCAGGAGTGGGATGCCTGCAGCAGACAAGAATGGCCCTTTTGCTGATTATGCAAATCCCTTTCCTGTGGCAAGACTATATATTCAGAGAAGTTTTTAAAAGTGTGGATGGGTTGAATTTGAGTCACAGACAGAGCTCTGATCAGAGGTCAGGAAAGAAATGTCAGATGACAAGAGAGGACTCCAATATTTACCCAAGTGGGACAGGTACTCCAGGCAGTTGGGTGGGTACTCGGAATCCATGAGACAGAAAGGGACAAAGCCCACTCCCGGTCCCCTGCATCCCTGACAGGGCTATGGTGTAGACGCAGACTGAGCCCTAACCCCAGACCCTCTGCCCTACAACTCAGTGATGAGGGAAGAGATCATCTTCTCCCTAATCCTCATTTTCCTGATCTGTCAGACAGGAAGGGCTACACCCACCTCAGAAGCTTTTTTATTCATTTATTGATTTGTTTACTGAGGATTAAATGAAATGACAGGTGTGAAACTCTTGGTGCATGGCTGTTCAAGGGGAGTAGACCCCTGTGCCATCACGTTTCTCTTAGAAACCTCATTCCCAGGAGGCAAGGGCTCCTCTCTGATGATGAAGGTGTCTTGTTCGTACAATTCATCTGAGGGACAGGGTGGCCAGGGTGGGGCGGGGCCAGAAGTCCAGTACTGAAGGTGCACTTGCTGTTTACAATATAAGACTGGCCATTGGAGCCCCCTAGATAGCTCAGGAGTCAACCAAACATTTGATCCCATGTTCTGATTTATTCATTGATTCAGTCATCAAGAATTTATTATGTGCTTACTGTATGCACAGATACATGGGGGACTCAACCTTTCTTCCTAACCTTCCCTCTTCTCCCTCCCTTGCACTCTCCTCTCCACTGGCTAAACCTCTGTCTCCACTCTCCAAAATGCCCAGTGCCCTCCATCTCAGTGCCTTTACTCAGGCCATGGTTGCTGCCTTCACTGCCATCTCACGCCCTGTGACAAAGCAGCATGTCAGAAATAGCCCAGGTTCTAGAGTCAGGAGGTGTGGATTTGAACCCTGGCTCCACCTCTCACTAGCTTCAAGGTTATTCAGCCTCCCTGAGCCTAAGTTTCCTCATCTGCCACATGGGAATAATATTTGGATCTACCAGAGAAGATGGTTGTAAGAATGAAATGAGACCAGATGTGTAAGGTAGCCACTGTGGTTAGTGGTTGGGCTGGAGTTGAAACTTTGCCTAAGTGTCTGTTGAATTGACCTAAAGAACTCTGGCCTGAGAGGTGGGAAACTGTAGTCCTGGTCGCAGGTATATGTGCACTGCCCTTCTCTGGGGCTCAGATCCCTTGATTGAAATTGTGGGAGTTGTGTTACACAAACACCAAGCTTTTGCAGCCCTTTTATTTTTTTTTTTTGAGACAGAGTATTATTCTGTCAACCTCGGTAAAGTATCAGCATCATAGCTCACAGCAACCTCAAACTCTTAGGCTTAAGCAATTCTCTTGCCTCAGCCTCTGAAGTAGCTGGGACTACAAGTGTGCACCACTACACCTGGCTAGTTTTTCTATTTTTAGTAGAGATGAGGTCTCCCCTCTTGACCAGGCTGCTCTTAAACTCATGTGCTCAAATAATCCACCTACCTTGGCCTCCCATAGTCTTAGGATTACAGGCGTGAGCCACCATACCTAGCCACTAGCCACAGCCCTGGCTTTGCTCCTGTGATTTTGAACTGGGTGCAGTGATATCTGGCACACAGTTGGCTGTATCTCCATTTTCCTCCAGAGAAGACATCACTAGTTGATCAGAGAATTCCAACTCCTGAGCCCTGCAGGGCCTTAGAATCTTTCCACAGGGCACCTGCCAGCCATCACCAATCAAATCAGAGGTGGCAGTTGAGATTAAACGGACTTTTCATTCCTGGCCAGTGCCTGGGTGGGGTGAAGAGGTGCATCAGGAAGGTGCTGGAGGACACAGTCAAGGTGAGTGATGGCCGTAAGATGGGGCAGGGGCGGTACAGAGCACTGGAGCAAACACAGGGCAGTGGTCCGTTTGGGCTGCCCCATAGGGGCATAAAGACCCTGCTGTCATGTCATTTTTGTCCCACTAGCCCCTCTTTCAGGGGCCATGTGCCCAGGATGGCTTCACCTGGGCAGACTTTGGATCCATCCCAGAGCAGAAGTGAAGGAAAGGCATAGACCATGAACCAGGAGACATGTTCCCTTCCTTTTCATGGATGGTCTCTTAGTCCTGTGAAAGACCATCCATGTAAAGGTGAGGAATCTGAGGCTCGGCGCTTATGATGATTAGTCATAAAATTGCAATAACCAGCTGGGGTGGGCTCCTGCTTTGCCCTCCTGGCTATGGGGTCTCAGGTAAGTCACTTGGTCAACCTGTGCCTCAGTGTCCACATCTGTAGGGTGGGGATAATAGCAATACTCACCTCATTAGGAAGGTTAATGTAGATAAAGTTTTTAGCATATTGTCTAACATCTAATGTTGATAAACACATTACGAGGCAGACAGCACACATGTCTTATTCACTTCAGTATCCCCAGTACCTGAGAGAATGTCCTGCACATAGTAGACGCTTACTAAATACTTCACAACTGAACTGGCGAGCATTAGCTACTCCTCAGAAGAGTCCTGCTCTTCTTGTTGCCATTTCATAGAGGGAGAAACAAGCTTGGTGAGTGATGTGTACAGTCCCAAAGCTAGGGAGTGATGGCCAGTTTCCAATCCCAGCTCTGCTTGAGCCCAGAGCTCTTCCCATTCTCCTCCTTCCCTGGGAGGCTTTGCTGTCCACATCTTCCTTAAAATGCTCCAAGCTTACCTGCTGCTCAGTCCCTAAATAAAGGACACAGAGCATAAGCAAAAATGGAGGGAACTGAAGGAAGAAATAGACAAATCCACAATTTTAGCTGAAGACATCAACATCCCTCAGCAATTGACAGAGCTACAAGGTGGAAAATCAGAAAGAATGTAGAAGTGAGTAACACCATGGACCCACAAGATCTAAGACATTTATAGGACGCTCAAGCCAACAACAGAATAGACATTCTTTTCTGGGACATGGCACGTTTGCCAAAATAAACCATATTCTGGTGATAAGACAAACCTCAACTAATTTAAAAGAATTCAAGTTCTCTACCCATAAGGCAATCAAACTAGAAATCACTAACAGAATGGTAGCCCCCCAAATCTCAGAACAGTTGATATTAAAACAACATGTTTTAATTAATCCATGTCTCAAAAAGGATATCTCAAGAGGAATAACAAAAATGTACTGAGCCAGATGAAAACACAAGCACAACATAACCACAGTGAGATGCAGGTTATAAAGCACATGCTAATGGAAAATCTTATAGCCCTAAGAAGCTTACATTAAAATACAAGAAAGGTCTCAATGAAAGCCAGAAAAATACAAAAGCCAAAGCAAAAGGAAGAAAGAAAATAGTAAAGATAAAAGTAGAAGTCAATGAAATTGAAAACAGAAAAACAATAGAAAAATCAATGTAAAAAAAGCGGGTTCTTTGAAAGATCAATGAAATTAGCAAACTTCTCGCAAGTTTGACAAAAAAGAAACAAGACAAAATAAAAAATTGTAAATGAAAATGGGATATTGAGCTGAGTGTGATGGCTCATGCCTATAATTCTAGAACTCTGAGAGACTGAGGTGGGTGGATTGCTGAGCTCAGGAGTTCTAGACCAGGGTGAACAAAATCAAGACTCTGTCTCTAAAAAAATAGTGGGGAATTTTGGCTGGCACCTATAGTCCCAGCTACTTGGGAGGCTGAGGCAAGAAGATCTCATGGGCCCCAAAATTTGAGGTTGTTGTGAGCTATCATGCCCCGGTGCTTTACTGGGGGTGACAAAGTGACAATAGGAAGGAAGGAAGGAAGGAATATCACTATAGATCTGGCAGGCATTTGAAAGATAACAAGGAAATACCATGAACAACTCTATGTACATAAATTTGACAATGTAGGTGAAATGGATCAATTCTTCAAAGACCAAAAACTATCAAAACTCTTTGAATATAAAACAGATACTCTCAGTAGTCTTATAACTATCTTTTAAAAATTGAATTTGTAAAAAAAACTACTTTTATCATAAGGACATTTGCACTAGACTGTTTATGGCAGCTCAATTTACAATCCTCCAAATGTGGAAACAGCCTAAATGCCCACCAACCAAGCTGTGGTATATGTATACCATGGAATACTATTCAGCCACTAAAAAGATGGGGACTTTACATCTTTTGTATTATCCTGGATGGAGGTGGAACCCATTCTTCTTGGCAAAGCATCACAAGAATGGAGAAGCAAGACTCCAATGTACTCTAATTTGAAGGCAGTAGATGAGCTAATACAAGGTGGGGGTAGGGGAATGACCAAGTGGGGAGAGGAGAAAAGGGGAAAGGGATGGGGGTCACAGTGTATGGCACACCTCTTAGGGGTGGCACACCATTATAAGAGGGACTTTATCTAACGAATGCAATCAGTGTAACCTAATTCTTTGTACCCTCAATGAATCCCAAACAATTAAAAAAAAATTGAATTAGTAGTTTAAAACTCCAGGCTCAGGTGGTTTCCTTAGAGAATGCTATTAACCATTTAAGGAAGAATCAGCACCAATTTGACACAGTCTCTTTTGGAAAAGAGGAGGGAACACGTCCTAATATTTTGTGACATTAGCATTACCCTAATACCAAAAGTAGACAAAAAAAAAAAAAGCAAGCAAGCAAGAAAGAAAGCTACAGACCAATACCTCTAATGAATATAAGAAAACATTGTAAAAATCTTCAATAAAATATTAGCACATTGAATTAAGCAATATACAAAAGAATTATACACCACACCAAGGGGGGTTTTATTCCAAGAATGCAAAGCTGGTCTGCTATTTGAGAATCAAAGTAATGTAGGATACTAATCAGATAAACAAAGGAAACAGCCCAATGTTTGTCATCAGATGAATGGATACGCAAAATGCAGTACATACATATAATAGAATTTTATTCAGCCTTAAAATGGCAGGAAATTCCGACAGATGCTATAGCATGGATAAACCTTGACTACATTATGCCAAGTGGAATAAGCCAGACACAAAAGGACAAATGCTGTATGATTCCATTTCTATGAGGTGCCTAGAGTAGTCAGATACAGCCAGAAAGTAGAACAGCCTTACTGAGGGCTTGGGGGAAGAGACAATGGGGAATCATTGCTTAACAGGTATAGAGCTTCTCTGCACGATGATAAAAGTGTTCTGGAGATAGACGTCAGGGATGGCTGTACGACGATGCAATTGCCTTAATCCCATTGATCTGTCCACTTAAAATGCCTAAAATAGTAAGTTTTAAAATATTATGCATATCTTAGCACAATAAATTTTTTTTTTTTTTAGCGACAGAGTCTCATTTTGTCACCCTCAGTAAAGTGCTGTGGCGTCACAGCTCACAGCAACCTCCAACTCTTGGGCTTAGGCGATTCTTCTGCCTCAGCCTCCTCAGTAGCTGGGACTACAGGTGCCCGCACAATGCCCGACTATTTTTGTAGATGGGTCTCACTCTGGCTCAGAATGATCTCGAACCTGTGAGCTCAGGTGATCCGCCCACCTCGGCCTCCCAGAGTGCTAGGATTACAGGTGTGAGCCACTGCACCCAACTCAACATGAAATTCTTTGCCTGGACACTAACATTCCTGAGAACCTGCAAAGTGAGGATGCGCTGAGCTAGCCTCTCTTCCTGCAGCTGGAGTTCTTTTCTTTTAGTTTTTGTCTGGGGCTGGTTTGAACCCACCACCTCTGGCATATGGGGCCGGCGCCTTACTCCTTTGAGCCACAGGCACTGCCCCCTGCAGCTGGAGTTCTAACCCCATTCACTCATACCCCTTTCAAGAAAGCACAGCAGAGTGCAAGTGCATTTACCTTGATTATATAATGATTAATAGATATATAATCTACATAATTAGATTTATTTAATTATAAATATAATATATAATAGCAGATTATATAATGTCTAATCTGCTCTAATTTATGCCATGTATTGGGAAAAAGCAAATCATTTGCCAAGTTTGGGACACTTGTAAGCAACACACTAGTGTCACAGAAACGACCACATGTGTAGCATGGAGGCCAAGAATTGCTCATGTAATCTAAGCAGGCCTCAGCGGCCCAGAGAGTGGGTGAGTGACTGGCCCAGCATCACACAGCCCGGTGGGGGCAGAGTGCAAAGATCTCATCTTCAGAGCCAGTCTCCCTTTCGTGGTACAACAATGTGGCTGAAACCACTTTCAGCGTGGGACTTGATCATACTGACAGTCATCTCTGTCACTGTGGTGGGGCTGCACCCAGGGCATCAGGAGGTCTCTACCTCCTCTGAGGGCACGGCCATTCCAGTGGTGCTCAGCCCTGGCTGTGAGACGAGGTTGTCAGGGCAGGAAGCTTGCCTGCTGTGATTACAGCTGACAGCAGGCCTCAGGCTGGTCTTTGATAGAAATACTGCCATTATGTAAGGGAGTTACATAAATCCTGTTGTGATGTCTGCATCCCACATCCACAGAGGCACTGGCTGGAGCACTGCATCCCCCACGTAGCCTTTGTATGTTCCCTGAGTCGGGCTGGTTGGGACTGACTGTCCAGGGCTGGGATGGCTGGGATGAGCCTGTGGACCTGGGCCAGCAAAGCCCCTGTGGGTTATACTTAGCTGGTTTAGTTCGTAGCTGTGAGAAGGAAAATTTAGGATCATCCCAAGCCCAGCTTTCTCATGTACCGAACATGGGGCCTTGGGCAAGTTTCCTAGCCCATTTGTGCCTCAGTTTCCTTATCAATTAAAGAGAGTAACCATGGTATCTAGGAAAGAACAGATGACACTACATGTCATGTACTTTGATCAAGTAGAATTTGACATTAGTATGATCAAGTGCCAGCGTGAGCACAGGGTGGCCGGCAGAACAGAGCTGCCACCTAGGTCATCCTCCCGCCGGGCTCTGCCACCTTGGGTGATCACTGCCCCTCTGTGGGCCTCTCTTTATCTCTAAAATGAGAAGTTGGCTCATATTTTGGAACTGAAATTTCTGTAGAGGCGAGAAAAAGTTAAATTTCCTTAAAAATTTATTTCTGATACACTTGTAAAAACTGCATCAACAAACAAACTCACATTCAAATGTATTTTAACTCAGAAGATGATACACTAGGCTGCCAATTGGTTACCTGGGGCAGTCAGGCAAACCACTCTCTGAGGACCAGATAATAAAGCTTCCTCAGAGACGCCCTTTCATTGATGACGGTCCTAAGATCACAAGATAAGCTTTTATAAAAATTACCATTTCAGCTACTTATGTCTAGAAGTTAAGATTCTTTTTTTTAAAGTTCTAAAACCAGAACAAATATGGCTGATGGGAAACTGTGATCCATTACTTCTGATTTCCGCATTTTATGTCATCAAAACTGAGTCCTTGTCTTAATCTATTGTTTGCAAAATAAGTAGAAAGCTTGCCTTTGCGTGTAAAATAAATTTGCACTCAGTGACACTATGCTGTCACAGTTTTACCTGTTAGATCTCCACATATTTTTACCTGGGCTTCTTGGCTTAAAAGCAATTTGAGAGCCCATTGTCCCAGAGGGCCTCCTTGGGTCCCCTCAGGCTTGGCATGTGAGTGACCCTGCCAACAGCCTCTGCTCACTTGCTGTTCCCAGTCCACACCTGCGTAGCTAAGTCCTGCAAGTGGATTCTTGTCTGTTGACAACCAGAGGTTTTGGATGGGAGTTTGTTAGGATGTCGTTCAGCTTCACTGATACCAGGGTACAAGATGGTTATTCAGTCGTCAAGACAAAGCAGGGGACGCCACCTCCACACCCTCTGATCCCTGGCACATAGGTACTAGATGGTGTTGGCATGAAGCAGTGAGACCCTGAGGCTAGATGGTGAATGAACTTGAGGTAGGGTTAGCACAGCTGGACTCATGGAGATCTGTGGTAGCAATAGCCAGAGGGAAGGGGAGGTGGGCCACCTCAGCCTGTCTGAATTCTGCTCGGTTGGAGTCAGCACAGCTCACCTGCCTCTCATACAGCTTTATGGAACCCCTGCTCCGGTGCAGGGCAATTCACTTGTGTAAAAGCACATCTGGCTTTCAAGTGCTATAGTCCTGTAAGGTCACAGGCAATTTGTCATCAAGTACAACCATAGCACCACAGGGTCCTTTGCTGAGGCCTGCTCTGGCTGGGCCTACTCTGGTCACTGGAAATGCAGAGAGGAACCTGTAGACGAGCCCCCTTCTCTCTTGGAGCTCACCTGCCTGGGGTTTGGGGGTAAACAGCAGACAAAAAACCCAAGCCAGGAAGCAGCTGTTTCTAGTCCACAGTTCAGTGGAATGGACACAGTATTTAATACATAGAACATCTGGTCAGAAGCTACTCTGGTAGTGGGCCAGAGTGTAAAGGGCCTTCTCTGTTTAGCCAGGGAGGTTAGACTTCATCTTTGACTCTACAAACACAGGGATGGGAGAGGATATCATTAATAATGCTGGGAGTTGGTGGAAGGCTTCTTGGAGGAGGGGATGTTTGAGCTGGGTCTTGGAGAATGCCAAGAGGACAGGACGGCTGAGTCAGGCCCAGAAATCCGAGGCTTGAGGTGTCTACGTGTGTGTCACCAACTGTAAATAGAGAAAATCATTCCTTCCTCACTCAGACATAGGACCATACTGAGAAAACCACTGGGAAAGCGTTCTCTAGAGAGGCTAAATCACTGTTACTGCTGTCTCCACCCACCCCCATGGGTCAGAGGAATGTGGCCCATGGATGAGGCTTGATCAGGCCACTATGCCTCAGGCCAGTAGGATCCTCTCTCCTGAGTGTTCAAAGCTGTAGCTCCCACATTCTTAAGTCAGAAGTTAACAGTCACACTGTGATCTTGTGATAGAAAAGCAGAACCCAGGACTTGTGTAGAGAATCTGGTCTTTGAGGCCTTCAAAGCTGAAGACACAGAGCAGCATCTGGCACTCAGTGGGAGTTCAAGTCTTCCTACACTGGTGGGCCTGGGTTCAAGTTCAAGTCCTGCTAGTTATTGGCTATGTGGCCTTGAAGAAGTCACCTCACTTTTCTCATTTGCAAATGGCAACAATAACACCACCCTCACCACCTGAGGGTAAGGTCAGGTCTTCCAAGTGAGATCACATGGTTCTCGGCACATAGAAGGTGCCTAACAAGTATCAGCTTTCTCCATTCTATTTTTCTCTCCCCTTTCTTCTCCTCTTCACTGTTTTCTTCCCTTCTTCTTTCCTCAAAAAGTGTTTGGCAAAAGAACAGCCCATGTTAAGAGCTATGGCAAGACTTTTTTAAGCCATAAACTTGACCCCCATGTAGTCGACTGACCTGTCGGGGCGGCACGTTTGTATAAGGTGACTAGATTTTAACATTGGTACAGCGGGACACCATGGACCGGGGTGGTGGGGTGGCGTGGGGGGATGAGGGAGATTCTTAATTAAAAATTTGGTCTATGTGGAGCAACAAAAATTTTCATAGAACACAAAAATAGTATTGTAACATATATATTTTTAATTTCAACATAAGTACAATTTACAAATATAATACATTAAAAAAATTATGTATAGGGCCGTGCCTGTGACTCAAAGGAGTAGGGCGGTCCACCTGGACGACCTTGGGTAGGGGGGAGTAGAGAGTTTACATTAGCCTTTTCTTTCATTTCCAAATGAAGTTGCATTAACCTCTTCATTCCCAAATGGAGTTACATTAACCTTTTCAGCAGCTGTATATTCCCTTCCAGTTGTCCCTCCGTTCCCTAGCTTGTCATGCATTCCTTCCAAAAATCAGGACTTTTTAAAAACACTGTGGGACGCAGGACAAATTGTTAAAAATCAGGACTGTCCCACCAAAAGCAAGACGTCTGGTCACCTTACATTAGTAGCTAAGAAACGAGGGGCCACTCTGAGCAGGCAGTCCCAGAGTGGGCTGACCCAACTGCAGGCACCATGGAATCTTGGGAAAGCTGAGATCCACGCTGAGTGGCTCAATGCCCTTAGAAGAGAGATGTTGCAAAGAGAGGGACCAGCATGCCACAGGCAGCGCAGATGTCACAGATGTAGAGTATGGAAGGGAGTAAGGAGGGAGTGAGCAGGCAGTTAAGAGAGCAGGTGCTGGGTGCTGGAGGGATTTGAACACCAGCCTGTGCCCCCTCAGCACCACACAGTAGGCAGTAGGGAGCCATGCGGGGAGATGGGCGGGAGCCTACCCTGGTGACTGTGAGCCACTGGGCCATAGCTCCAGCAGTGTGCACCGAATGGTTTAGAGCAAAAAGGATGCTTCCTGCCTGTGCCACTCTGGGTGTGTTGGGATGTGCTACAGAAACACAGAACCACCCAATCTCCAGTATTTAAAACAATGATAGTTTTACTCTGACCCTTATAAAGGCTGCTGCTGATAGGGGCAACGCTCCAGAGCACTGGTACTCAAAAACCCAGGTGCTCCAGGCCAATGGTACATCCATCTGACTCTATGCTTCCCTTACCCCTGCATCAGGGAAAGAGGGGCATGGGCTCTTCAAGGCCTAAACGGAATCACAGCTTCTCAGCACAGGACCACCTCCTCCAAACTCTTCATTGTGCCTTTAGGAACCCTCAGGCCACTGTGGGAAGGTGCCTTGTCCTGATAGCAGCTACCTGCTGGCCAGTAGGACGAGTGAGATCATTACTCCTGTGAGGGCCCTGGCCCTGCCTGTGCTCCCGTCCTGGGTGGGCAGACTTGGGAAGGGAGCCCTTGGCATTTCAGGAGGTGGCACAGAGGTGTGGGCTGGTACACAGACCACCAACCATTTGGCTGATGAGGGACAGAGGAAAAGGCAGCAGAAGAAAGGGGAACAGGAAAGGAAGGGGAGGGAGAGGAGGGCAGAAGAGGAGGCCAGGCCTGGGCAGAAAATCAAGGAGGCGTGAATGGGCCACAAACTGGCTGGCAAGGAGGCACCGCCATTAGCATTTCCCAGGCAGCCTCCCTTGCCTTCAGCCTCACCTTCCCTCTGGCCAGTGGTGGGCAGGGCTACCACCGGCTCCCGGCTCCTTGCTCACTCAGAGCCGCCCTGCTTGCAGCCCTGCCGGCGTTGGCACGGTGACAGTAGCCAAGTGTGCAAACTTGTGCCATTGTCCCCAGGCCAGGGGGAGCCATGGAGACTGGCTAATATGACACAGGAAAATGTTTGCTGATGGCAATTCTATGGGCTTTGTCCACCTCTTTCTCCATCATGACGACTCGATTTAAGTCCCTAACTGTTTGACTACAAATGCAAGGGGACCGTGCAACGCCAACCTTTTGTCCGGCCGCGCTGAATGGGCAATTCAGGCTTTGTGCAGCTCAATTGAGGAAGCAAACATAAAGACAAGATTCCTGAGGGCTCCGGCTCCCTTCCCATGGATATCCCAGCACCTCGTTAGAGTCCCTGCTCAGCTACCTTTCCCCACAGACATCAGTGGACCTCCCGACCTGGCAGGCCCTCTGTGCCCAATCCCTGGGGGATCCTGGGGTGGCTGGGAGGGTGGCGAGGAGAGAGAGAGAGAGAAGGAGAGAGACAGAAAGAGAGAGAGCCACTCAACACTCAAGGACAGCGGGAAAAGCAGCCCGCCCCAGCTTACCCCGTCCGATTGTCTGTCTGCACTGGAGCATGGCAGCTGTAGGCCTGGAGTCTTTGGGGAGGTTTGGGAGCCCGTCTCTGCTGGGCCCAGCCCCTCCTCAACCCGGGGTGTTTTAAGAACACACACACACACACACACACACATACGCACACGTAGGCACACCACTCCCCACCCCCTTGAGAAACCAGGGAACCGAGGTCAAGGGGAGGAGGGGCGTGGAGGCTGAGGGGAGTGGGACTGAAGGGTAGAAATTTACCGGGAAATGATTGCATTTGGGAGCTGTCTTTTTTGTGATGGTCCCCATGGTGACAATTTGTGACGGCAAAGAATGTGGGAACGGGGCGCCGCCGCCTGATTGGGATGCTTTGTATCTGGAGAGGCGCTCCTGATTGGCCTGAGGGGCCCCCCAGCTCCGGGGAGTTGTCCTCCATTCAGCCCACTCAAGGGCTGCACAACTGCTTCCAGCCGGACGGAGCGCGGCCTGCCGCGCCGGGCCTGTCCCAGGTCTGCAGTGGGGAACCTGCCGGGCCACGTTGGCAGGGCCTGGGGCCTGCACCTTCGGTCAGTGCAGAGGCCCAGCGGCTCTGGCCTGACTGGGTGGGGGGTGTAGGGCGGGCAGGGGTCTGGGGGAGGGGCGAGGTGCTGTGGGTGGTGGCTGAGGAGGCATGAAATTGCTGCAGATGCTTCTTCAGGGGAATCCCTGCTGCCCGCAGCCTGAGACCAGCCCGCGAGGCAGGTCTCGATTAAGTGCCAGACAGGGGTCCTGCCTGGTCCTGCGTGAGAGCTGGGGGTGGAGCGTGGGGACTGAGGAGGGGGGCTGAGGCTCCTGAGGCTGGGGGCGGGGGTGGTGGGAGGGGGAGGCCACCACCAGGGAGGAAGGGGGCTTGGCCTTGCTGTAAAGTGGAGCAGTTGCCTCCGTTCTGAAAATAAAAACCCCGATGGCAAGTCGTGCACATTGGCAGTGTGGTGTGTAGGACACGGCAGGCTGGAAGCACAGGGGCTTGTGCTTCAGCCCCAGCAATGCCACTTGTAGCCAGGTCGCCTTGTGCAAGTTGCATGACCTCTCTGCATCTCAGCTGCAAGAAGAAGGCACCAGACCCAAAGAAGCTGGATGAGGCTCTGTTAGCACCTGTCCCATCACAGATACTCAGGAAATGCTTAGCAACTTGGACAAGTGTCCCACCACCTAGGGTTCTGTCTAGGGTTGAGGGGTGGTGCTGGTGTTGGGGACAGTTTGCAGCCAGGTGGTGTGGCCTTTGGGGAGGGCTGGGTATGGTTTCCTGGAGACATTCCAATAGCTTGTTGCATCCCCCAGGTCAGCTCGGTGCCCTTCTGTGGAGTTGCCGACCACCAGCAGAACCCACCCTCTTCATGGAAAGCCCCGTGCAGTGGCCCCCTGGTGATGGCATCCGACAGTGATGTGAAGATGCTGCTGAACTTTGTGAACCTGGCATCCAGTGACATCAAGGCAGCCCTAGACAAGTCTGCACCCTGCCGTCGCTCCGTGGACCACCGCAAGTACCTGCAGAAGCAGCTCAAGCGCTTCTCCCAGAAGTATTCCCGGCTCCCAAGGGGCCTTCCTGGCAGAGCAGCTGAGCCCCACCTGAAGCGAGGGCCCGAGGACCGGCCCGGGAGGCTGCTCCTCGATCCAGGCCCTGAGTCCAGCCCCGGTGGGGGTGGGGGCTACAAGGAGAAGGCCTTGGGGAATCCCTACAGTGAGGAATGTCTTTCTAAGGAGCAGGTCCTACAGGGGCAGAGTCCAGAAGCTGCCAGGCCTGGCCAGGTGCCCATGAGGAAAAGACAGCTGCCCGCTTCCTTCTGGGAAGAGCCAAGGCCCACCCACAGCTACTCCATGGGGCTGGATGGGGGACTGGGCCCCAGGGAGGGACCTCCCTATGAGGGTAAGAAAAATTGCAAGGGTTTGGAGTCCTTGGGGCCTGAGGCTGCCCCAGTGTCCATGTCCCCAAGGGCACTGGCTGAAAAGGAGCCACTCAAGATGCCTGGGGTTTCCCTGGTGGGCCGCAGCAGTGCCTGGAGCTGCTGCCCCTTGCAGTACCATGGACAGCCCATCTACCCAGGCCTGCCGGGGACCCTGCCTCAAAGCCCCATCCCTAGCCTGGGCCTATGGAGGAAAAGCCCAGCCTTCCCTGGGGAGCTGGCACACTTCTGCAAGGAAGTGGATGGCCTGGGGCAGGTGTACCGGCCAGTGGTGCTGAAGCCCATCCCCACCAAGCCGGCCATGGCCCCACCCATCTTCAATGTCTTTGGCTACCTCTAGCAGGGCCAGCAGGGCCTCGGCCCCACCTCCAGCTCACAGGAGTGTTCGGGGCTCCAGGTGCTCTCCTCTGAGGAGGGGCTGGGCAGTGGTGTGTCCTCCTGGCCTTCCTAATGCCCCTTCCCTTCTTGTGGGGGGAGGAGGGCAGGATTGGGGCTGAGGCTTCTCGCCCTTGCAGCCTAGGGAGCTGTGGGGCTCGGCCGGCCCCCTCCAGCCAGGCTAGAGCCCAACAGCTCTCCTGCTATCCCTGCGCAGACCATGAGCAGGGGGATGGGGCCCTTGCCCACCAGCCACCCCCAGAAAGCCAGTTACACATCTGTTTATCTGCCACCTACTGTGTGAGCCAATCTCAGTTGTTCTTTTTGTTCTTTGTAAATATTAAGAAGGTTAAATGAATAAAGACATTTCTTTTGCAGTTTCCACATCTTGGGTGTCATGAACTTGAGTGGCCCCTAGGCCTAAGGTAGCATAGGCTGAGGGCTGCTTATGGTGGTGGCTGGTTTGGGGGAGGCCAGGGTGGCCCAAAACCTCTGAGATGTCTGGAAAGGAGCACTGGGGCCATAGCTTCAGTTCATAGGATGGCAGGGTGGGGAGAGAAGAGAGAAAGACACCTGAGAAGGACACTCTAGGCACCCAGACCTCTCAGGACACTAGGAGCCTGAGCCAGTCAGGCTGCAGTCTGGCTCTGGGCTCTGTGGGGTGATGTGAGCTTGACCCCTCATCTCCAGGTCTCCTCATCCCACGTGCAGGATAGTGGGCTGAGAATGGGCTGCTCAGACCCTGCTTACAGCCTCTGAGCAGACTCTGCATCAAGGTGGTCATGCCACCTGTGGCCAGAAGTAAAAATCAGGCCAAACTGGAGTTCAGTCTCTGTGGACAAAAACTGGAGGTTTGACCAAATTGTTCCTCTTTCACTCTTTGGTTCTATGTCCACAGACAAAACTAAATAAACAAATAAAAACATTTTTTAAAAAACCACAAAGCAATAATCTCTAGCTAATTCAGATGCCTGATTACCCAAGGATGGCACTCTCCTCGGGCAGGCCCGGCACACACCAGAAGCCTGTCAATGGGATGATGAGGCTTCTGCTTATGACAATGCAGAGGTGGGCACAGCTTTCTGGGAGTGGCCCTGGGTTTTGTCCTGGTAGTGCCCAACTAGCAAAGCCATGGAAGGGCCTCCATCTGCACACCAGCCTGGGTTTGTGCTGTAGCTGTGGCTGTGGCTGCACGGCTGACAAAGGGTGGCCTGCCAGTTGCCAGGCTGCTCATTTTATCAAAACAGAGTTCCCACAACTAAAGGCTGTGCCGGGGCCAGCACTGGCTGGGAGACAATGGCACTCTAACCAGCAGCGTGATGTGGGACAAGTTAATCTCTCCTCTGAGCCTCAGTCTCCTCATCTGTAAAATTGGGGACTAGATTAGGACAGCGAACAGATGCATCTGCTCCTTCCACACCCCAAGCAAGCATCCACTGGTTGTAGACTCCCTCCTTCAGGGTCTGGACATGGCCTCTTATCCTTTCTAACTAACATAGGATCCAGGATTAACGGTTGCCAAGGGCACTTCCTACTCCGCCCGATTTTACTCCCAGATCTGCCTGGAGAAGGCTGTCTAATGGAGGGGCAGCCCACTCGTGGGGAAGCCAGTAGGTTTCTGGCAGTTTGTGACCATTGGCCTCGAAAGACTTCAGAGCTACAGAACTGTATAGCAGGAGGCTCAAAACTCACATCCTTACCCTGCTACCTACCAGCTGTGTGATCTTGGGCAAGTTACTTAACCTCCCTGTGCTAAAATTTTCCTCATCTGAAATATGTGCTTGGTAGTAAGTAGACCTGCTGTGTAGGTTGTTACGAGGCCAAAAGGAGTGCCCAGCACACTGTACAATGTGGCTGCTAGAAAGCTGCACCAACCAAGTGACCTCTGACGGTACTGTCTATGGCTCCTGCCACACTGATATTTTAATATTTATGGGCTATGCAGTCCATGGGGACAGGGTACCTGAACCATCCAGCCAACCCCACTACCTAGAGAAGGAGCCAAGCTCTAGAAACGTTCTCTCGTGGTATGGCCTAAGCTGTCCCGCATGGGTCCCCTGCTGAGACTGGCCTGTCCCCACCCACTGCCCTACTCCACTAAACCTTCCCAGGGGGCACCTGCAGATTTGCTCATTCTAAAGTCAGGAGGCAGAAACCTTTACTGAGACAGGACCCAAGAGAAGCCCATGGCACCGTGATTTCCCCACGTGGAAGTGAGCTGGAGTAAAATACTTATCTAAAAAAGCTTTGATATTTAGGGGGAAAAAAAGACAAAAACCACAGCCACGGTAACAGCAGTCGATACTCTCCTAACCAAAAGATGAATTGTGTTGGTTCAAAGTAAAGTTCAGAGGCAGCCAGGCACTCCCCCCCCCGGGTCAAGTGTGCTCCTTCCCATGAGATGAAGCCTCTGCTGAGCACAGGGCTGTGGGTATTCTGTGATGCCCAGAGTCCTCAGGGCTGTGGGTGTTCTGTGCTGCCCTCCTAGGGTCTGTAGGAGACAGAATCTTCTGCAGAGGGAAATGGTTAAGTCTTGTCAACAGGAGTGACGGTCAAAATAGGTAACAAACAGCACAACCTGAGCACTCACCAGTCAGAACCGACCTCTTGGAGCAGCCCCCCGGCCAGGCATTAACCTGTTAGCTGCCAGGTTGTAGGGAGGAGGGGACAGGACCTAAGGCAGCCATGGCTGGGCATAGCACTTGGTGGGGAGGGGCTCTGACCAGTGCTATGACCAATTAGCCAACTGGTATGGACGTATGTACATCAATATTCTAAGGACTCAAATATTCTCAGTGCATTCCTGGCCAGGGTCCTGGCATCCTACAATGCTGAACGTGGTGAATGAGCTCTCTCCTGGACACCTCCCACCCACCTTAGACAGCTTCAGAGCTATAGAACTGTATAGCAGAAAGAGGCTTGCAGCTGCTACCTGTTAGAACTCTCTAGAATGTAAGATGGCCCACAAAATGCCATAGTTTTAAGGGTTTGCCTCATATCTATCCTCAGCCCATTTGCGCCACAAACAACTCACAAACTGGTCCTGTCTGCCTTATCTCATCCTCATCTGCTACCCTTCTAGTCACTTTTAATCAGCAGTTACCTGAGATTAAAATGCTCTCCTCTAGCTGCTGGGTCAGCAAAGACATACTCCAATCAGAGTTCTCCCCATGAGAACCCAGGGCCCTTGGGGTTTACCAACACCCCCAGATACAGAGGGTGGATACAAGTTTCCTTTGGGGTTTCTTTAGGATCTCTGCAGGCTCTGTGGGATCTACAGCAAGGCAGCATGGGACTCTGGCCAAGTGCTATTGAGTTGGAATCCGAGGGACACCTTGGAATCTTGCTGTGTGTGCCCAGGCAGGTCCCTTCCCCTCTCTGGGCTGGTTTATCATGGCCAGTTTTTCTTAGATTTGTCAGAAATCCAGGAAACTGGGTGTTGTAGATTGGCAGCCTCCAACCTTTTTGGCACCAGGGACCGGTTTCATGGAAGACAATTTTTTTCATGGACAGAAGTTTTGGTGGGGGTGGGACAAGAAGTAATGGGCTAGAAATGGCTAAGCCCCTTCTTACCCATGGCTAGAAAGTGCTGCTTGGAACACTTTGCATCTTCACACAGACACTGGGATTTATTGATTCCACAGACACCTTGTGTGTCAGAGCTGGCAGGGTCACCAGGGGCTACAATGTCGCACCGTACAGATGAGGAAACTGAGGTCTCAGAGGAGTAATCAGTGGCAGAGCCAGGCTCCTCCCACCTACCAGCAACTTACCTTCCTAAAGCCAGAGACTACTTTTGACCTTAAGACCCTGCCAAACCCTGGAGCTGGGCCTGGTGCAGGCTCTCAGCCAGGAGTGCTGCTCTGGTGTTACTGCAGAGTGGCCCCAACTCCAGGGATTCAACATGCTTGCAAAGGGAAATGGAAGCACAGCAGGCTAGGTTATCAGCCCACAGGACCTGGAGACACCATGAGAAAATGCCATGACAGTGGCCAGCCTCAGCTCTCCCCTGCCTGCCCCACCTGCCCTGCTTGCCCCACAGGACCACATGAGGACCAAGAGAGGCAAGGCAGGCCCAGGGCTCCATGCGCACTCAGGTTTGGCGGCTTTGCAAGGGCCACCACTCTAGCACTGCTGCCCACAGCAATATTTAGATTCCCCCCCCCCCATCTCAACTTGTAGAGCAAAACAGAGGTGAGCAGCATGTGAACATCAGTGGCAAGAAACGTGTGTAAGGCAATCCCAGGTGTCGGGAGACTGTGATGACATCCCTGTTTCTATGGTGGTTAAACCAGGAAAAGAAAGCCCACTGGGCAGGTCTCTCCTGGTGAAGGAATGATGTGCCTTCTTGGGTCTTTCAGAATTCTTCACAAAGTGACGCACTCAGGGTTCTCTGGGCCTATCTCTGTCCCCACCCCACTTCTGCTACTGCCAGGGGCAGCTCTGAACACCTCAGGCTCAGGAGTCTGCTGAGAAGGACTTTGCTGGGTAGGTGTCCTGTGTAACATTTATTGTACTTAATGAAGCCCCCAGGGTCTCTCTCCCCTTGCCCTGGGCCACATCCTCCTCTTCATCTTTGGCGATAAAAGAGCAGAAGTCAAGGGGACAGTATCACAGAGCAAGGGGGGTGCATGGGGAATGCTCTGAAGCCAGGGATGAAGCCGTGATTCCCACCAGCCCCCGCCTTCCCCAGACCACCTTGAATTCTGCCCTGGACCCTCCCCTGGCCTCAGGAATGGAGGCTTCTGCCATTCTTGATGGTGCAGAAGGTCTGAGATCTAATATCATCAGTTTGAAAACAAACAACTCTTCTAATTGACACATTCTGTTCTCTGCTCTGGCCCTGAGATCCAGCAAGATCCTGGCAGCTGCCTTAGCTGAGTAGGAGGCAGCCTGCAGCCTCGTCTGTCACCAGGTCCCTGTGGGTTTGAGAACACCACCGTCTTGAGACTTAGTCAAAGCAGTCTGAGGGGCTACTCCTCTCTCCTTGTGGCCCAGTTACTGGGTGTTCTCATATTTCAGGTATCTAATCAGTCTGCCCGGAAGTGGCAATGTGTCTAGGAGTTTTATACGGTATTTCCCAATGGCCTTTCGAACTCGCAACCGGCAAAGGTGAGCCAGAGGTCTTGGAGGTTCTGGAAAACGGAGGGAAAGAGAGACACTGATTTGTCATTTGCAATTGGCAAAAGGTGCAAATCCGTGACCTCCAACCTGTAGGAGGTGCCCAGCTGACAAGGTAGGTAAGGGGTGTGGGGGGGTACCTGCAGCTGGCAACCCAGGCCCTGCCAGCTAATGAGACCTGGCAAGCACCTTCCCATTTGTGACCTTTCTTGCCTTGCCCAGGATCTCTCCTGAGACTGCTGCATATGTCATGTCTTCGGCATCCCATCCTCCTCTCTCTCCACATACAACCTGGGCCCCCAAACACAGTCTTAGTGATGAGTCAGAGGGTCTGACCTCTTTAGTGCCCCCCCATGCATGAAATTCAGCTCCCAGATCCCAGTTGTGCAGAGTAGTCAGGGTAAGGTGGCATGTCCAGAATCTCAGTCACTCAGTGGAATTTTCTCAGCTGGGGATGTGGAGAGGGAGGAGCAGGGACTAATGCCTATGGGAATATGGCCATTTAGTTCAGCCCTGGACACAGGGTCGGACACAGGGAAGGTATTTGTTGGATCACAGAATGTCACTCATTCATACATCCACCCATTCATTTATTCATTCATTGAACAAAGCACACGCTGAACCCCTTGGCTGCACCTTCCCCTGTATGGGCTGGAGCATAGAGGTGGCCGCTGAGGGGCTTTGGGCAAGGGCTACACACCAGATGGTGCCCTCTAAGTGGGGTCCTGAAGGGGTTGGCAGGAATTTGCCAGGTGAGAAAGGGAACCAAGGGCATCCCAGGCAGGGAAAACAGCAAGTGCCAAGTCCAGGACATCACGGCAAGCGTGGGGGAGAACAGGAGAATAGGGGGTCTGGAGGGAGGGTTGGGGGCTAGAGCACTGCCTAGCGAGGCATCTATGTGCCTGTCACTGTGTTTCTAATCCTTCCCCTGCTCTTAGAGCTCACTTAGGACAGATCTCCCCTCTAGGGAGCTTAGCACAGGGCTCCTAGTAGGCAGAGGATATGGAGCCACAGGACAAGCTGCCCAGTCTACAGGCTCTGAGTGCCACTTCTCAGAGCCTCTGTCTGCCCTTGTTCCTAGAATAACGGCATCAATATCACACCAGTAAATGAGAGAGCTCTAAAGTGGAAGGTAGACTTTGAAGTACACAAAATAAGCATTGGTCAATGATTTGTTCTATCCGTTGACAAATGGATGGAACACTAAAGGTTCTGCTGAAGGAAGGCAGGAGGAAGGGGCATATGGGTGGGACAGACATCTAGGTGTGAACTGCTCCACCCTCTAGTGGCTGAGGATGGCGCTGACAGCAACCAGTCCGTTGACAGCCGAGCCCCGGTCACTGGGCAAGTCAATGCCTCCCTCCCTCTGTTGCTGCCCCACAGTAACTTTGCCAAAGGCCTCAGTTCAAGTGTTTTCCAGGCATCTGTGCCAACGAAAAACTCTATGGCAAAGTTTAGGTTCAAAGAGTGTGGGGAACTTGGTGAGTCAGAGTTGGGGTACAGGGGGTGGGAGGCACCGAGGCAGTAGTCTTACCTGGGGACCTGAGCAGCAGTGGGAAAAAAGTCCCCTGCTGCAGGCCAGCCTCTTTGCTACTGAAGTCACAAACACTTGGTCAGACGGGACTGTGTCCCACAGAGCCACAGAAGGCACTGGGGTAGCATTCCCTGAGGTCCGGGCCTATGAGTCAGGTAGGGGGACTCTCCAGCAGCAGCAGCAACTGTCCCTACCTGCCTTCTCCTTTATAACAGCCCAGTCCTCGAAGCTGTCAATGTGTTCCTTTAGCCTCGAGCAGAGTTGCACATTGCCCACGTAGTCCAGAAGAACATCGATGATGGGCCCTGCCCAGCGGCTCACCTCTGGGGCAGACAGGATCTCACAGAACTGAAAAAGAGACCACATGCTAATGGAGGTGTGCCCAGAACCAAGGGCACCACCTTAGCGAGCTCATCCTGAAGGGGGAACCTGAGGCCAGGGAAGGCAGGGGGCATTGCCAAGCACAGACACTGGACATACCCCAAGCTCGGACCCCCTTCCACAAATCCATCTTCCTTAACCCAGGCCTCTTCTCAACACATGCCTCCTCTGCCCAAAGTGGAAGATGGGCAACTTGGACAAATCACATCACTCTTATTGAGCCTCTCCTCCTTCTCTATAAAAGAGGCATACAAAACTAACTTCACTGGGATTTTTTAAAAATGGGAATGAAGGTAGTATGAGCATAAACTTCTTTGCACATAGTAGGCAGCCCGTATATGATGGCCACTAGCCATTATGATTATTTCCATGACACGAGGATTTCTAACTTCATTTTAAGTTTTGACTTTTAAAGCAGCAACAGTCTCTGAGTCACTGGCTTTCTGCATCTCACCCAACCTACACCAGCCCCGGTCCCCTCTGAGGTCCTGTTCATTTAATATCACATTCCACGTGTAGGTGTGCTGGAGGTGATGAGCCCCTCAGTTTTGCAGTTTCCCCCAATCCCCTACTCCATCTTAACACGCTGGATCAAAATAAGGATTAAACATTTTAATCATATGTTCATATGCGCCATTAGGATCTTCAGCCTCTAAAGTGTGCTAACCCCTGGCTCTGCTGCCTCCACATGGTGCTAACTCCTAGGGACTGGGTGATTTCCTCCAAAGCGCCTTAACCACTAACCCACACTGCCTCCGAAACACGTCAGCCACTGTGCTCTGCTGGATCCGAAGCCATCCATACACCTGCCAAAGTGTGTTAACCTGTAGTCCGCGCTGCTTCCGAGGAGTGCGAACCCCCACTCCCCGAGGAGCGCTCCCTGACGCCCACCTGGACCACGCCTGGCTCCTTGCAGCTGGCTGGCATGTCGTTGAACCTGCTGGAGGGAGGCGGGGCGGGCGGATGCGGGCCGTTGCCATAGAGGCACGAGAAGCAAGGCTCGCCGTTGCAGCCGAGGTCCATGAGGAACTTCAGCAGCGACAAGCACTTCATGGAAAACATGATGGTGGCGGGAAAGGCTGTGGGGTGCGTGGCGATGTAGGCGTCGATATTGGCGCCGTGGTCCAGCAGCAGCTGCATGGTGCGCAAACAGCCGTGGCGGATGGCCACAAGCAACGGGCTGATGAGGTCGCGGTTGGGGTCGGCGCCGGCGAGCAGCAGCAGCTCCGTGGCGTACACGTTGTTGTTGACCACTGCGAAGTAGAGCGCGGAGCTTCGACGGTCCTCGTAGAGGCGCGCGCGCTCGGGCGCCAGCGGCGCGTTCACGTCGAAGCGCGCGCCCAGCAGCGCCTCAAGCACTTCGTCGTTGTTGCGCTCGGCCGCCAGGTGCAGCGGGCTGATGCCGCTACGGCGCACGCGCGTGCGGCTCGTCACCGGCAGTAGCATATGCACGATCCTGAGGGGCAGAGGGCGAGGCACAAGCACGTCACCGCACTGGAGAAGGCGGGCCTGCAGCTGTCCCCTCTTTACGCGTAAGGCAACTGAGGTTCAGAGAGTTTCACCCACCTTCCCAAAGTCCCAAAGCCGGTAAAGGACAGAACTGGTTTGCAAACCTAGAACTGTAGCTTAGTGATCTGGAGGAACTGACTGGAAGGCCCCCAGACCCAGTGGATGTATGGCCTGGCCTGCTCCCTGCAGGAGACAATAGAGCCAAGGGTGAAGTTTGGAGCTAGACCCCTTGCCCTGCTCTGGGGAATATGGACGAGAGCAGCCCTATCCTAGAGCTCACCGTGTGCCAGGACACTTAGAAAGGCTTTAGGAACGAGATTTGGTTTAATCTTTACAATAACCCATAAAGCATGTCTCATGTCTCAGTATTCCCATTTTATAGATGAGAAAAATTAAGGCTCAGAAAGGTTAAGGGACTTGCTCAGCCATATGGTAAACCAGGATTTGTGTCCTCCTCCGACTTCAGAATTCAGCTGTCCTACATCCCTGTCTTGCTTCCCTGGGTTCCTGAGAAACCCAGGAGGGGACAAATGTGTCTGCCCTAACCACTCCTGCCCCAGGATTCATCAGCCTGCTGTGACCATGAGGTCACTTGCTCTCCTCTCCTTGGAGTCTCAAGGCTCCCTCTTCTGGAGGCTTCTCCTAGCTTCTCTGTCTTGCCTTTGACGTGATAGCTTAGTCAGCCACCACTAAGGCTGGAGCTCCCTGAAACCCCTGATTCTCTCTTTCCTGAAGACTTGGGCATTGATTTCAGCATTTTACCTACATTAATCTGTTAAATCCCCCTGCCAGTAGCCCTCTGAGGTGGGTACTAATATTATCCACATTTCACAGGTGAGGAAAGGGAAGCCCAGAGAGGGTTTGTAACTTCCTCAAGGATGCACAGCCAGTGAGTAATAGAGCCAGGATTTGAACGCAGGCAATCTGACCACTAGACTACACTCTTAACCACTTCTCTACTTCTTGTGTGAGTCAGGATGACAGCTGATATGCTGTGGGTTTTCGCAATCTTCACAACATGTTAATCTGCCTGCCCCATTTCACCTTCCTAGCACCCCCAGGGGTAGCCAGAGCAGTCCTGTGGTCATCATTTTAATACTTGTGGCTCAGAGAGTTGAAGTGACTAATTAAAGGTTGTAAGCAGCTCTGAGGGCTTGACCCCAGGACTCTTGGCCCCTTGTCTTTGCTCTCTTCCCCTAGACCCCTGCCGTCAGCAAGAACAAGTTCTTGCCACCAGCAGGATTCCAGACCCTAATCTGTCCAATCCTTGCTGACAAGTGACCTCATAGCCTAGTCTGGGGTTCCAAGGAGGTGGCTGAGATGGGGAAGCAGGTGCCACTAGGCCCGTTCCCACGCCTCTCCCCTCTTGGCACTCGGGCTTCCCTCTGGCTTCCTGGAAATCTGATGCCAGCGACCTCCTGCTGGGATCTCAGTGGAAAGTGTTATTATTGTTAGTGACTCTGTGTTTGGCCAAAATCTGCCTCTAAAACCTCAAAAGGAAATTCACACACCCAGGGGGGCTAATTGCCTCCTAATTTCTATTTGTGCAAGCATGGGAGGCCTGACCTTGCTCTGCAGAGGTACAGGTCAAAGGCAGGGCTGGGGCCTCACCCTGGATGGCGGCCATCACACACAAATACTCTGTTAACAGCCGTAACGTGCCCAAGCACGGGAAAGAACAGTGAGAGGGGCTGCCCCGGGGCCTCCGGCCAGATGGGGCTGGTATCTCTGACAGGTTGCAGCTGGTCTCCAGCAGTCCCCTACAAACCAAGGGAAAGCAGCAAAAATGTGGGCACTTGGCTGGGTGCTGCCTAGGGTCCCGCCTAGGGTCCCAGAAGCATCATTCAATAATGCAGTGAATCCTCTTATTGTGGCCCACTCCTGGGGGACTTCACCTGTCAGGAAGTGAGTATGTAATGCTGGACAGGCTCAGGAGATTAGAGTGCCCAGCCCTTCCATTTTATAGAAGCTGAAACGGAGGCCTAGGCATGGGGTAGGGAAGAGAGTGAGATTGGATAGAAAGTGATGGTAAACTAGGACAGAGTATAAGTGTCTGGACATCCAGAGCTGACCTTCCCATGACAGTCCCTGATCTTGACCATGGGAATGGCCATACTGGCAGGTCCCTGTTCATGATCGTCCCTCTCCCCAGCCTATTTTGTGGGACAGTAGGGAGGAGGACAAAGGGGCAGCCCCACCAAAGAGGCAGCTTGGGGATCTCAAAGTGCTTTTGCTCAAGTTACTCCTTATGAAGAGGAACAAAGGTGATCATTTCCCAATAGAACCCTACATGTCTAGGTCTCCCTACCCTTTCCCTGTCTACTCCCCAGTCCTAGGGCTCTACCAAACTCAGTGTGACAGCTCGGTGGGTATAACAGGCTGCAGAGTCATCTCTGACCTTGGACCTCAGTCCTGATAACTGGGCCCCTGCCTTGTTTCTGGGACTGACCAGTAACTGAACCCCACTCTTCTTCCCCCAGGCCATGGCTTTCTGCCCATGTTTCCTTGAGGCTGCAACCTTGTCATGTCACTTATCCCTGGCTCGGCTGTCTTGCCCACACCCAGACCAGCAGCAGGGAATCAGGAGAGAGCTTTTGTCCAAAGCAGGCTGTCCTTAGTAGTGTGGGGTCCAGCAGTGTGGTGTCTCCTGTCTAGTGAGCCTAGGTTACATACCAGCACTGGGCTATCTCAGGTGTATGACTTAACCTCTCTGAACCACCCTAAAGCAGAGGGGTAATTAATCAGAAGGATAGCAGTGATGGTGATGATGATGACAATGACAGCTATAGCCACCCTTTATTGAACCCCTGTCGGTGGCTGTGATTTTGCCCTTTACCTTCCTAAATAATACTTATAATGACATTGATGAGAACCTACTATGCGCCAGGCACCATTTAAGGCACTTTGCACATTTACCTCATTTAGTTCTAAAATGCCCCATGAGCTGAGTATTTAATGTCATTTACTCATTTATTCAAAACAACCCAGCAAAATGGGACTGCTAGGCCCAGATTACAAACTTTAACAATTTAATAATATTTTTTATCAGAGGTGCTTTTGAGGATAAAATGAGATCTTACACATCATTCTGATTGGCGTGCAGTTGGCAGTCAGTAAACAGTGGCTCTTGGTATCTTGACCGCCACGGGGATGATTTTTCATGATTTTATCCCACTGCCCTGGCTACATCAAACACGATGTTCTGAGCCACCAGGTCTGCATGGTCTGACCTTTGTCAGCATTCAGTATAAATTTGGCCAATGGACTTGACTTTCACATGAGAACCAGTCACCCACAGATGGCTTTGCTACCAACACCTCTGAGTCTCACTGTGTAGACCTGCCTTGTTTCTGTGATATCTTGAGCTCTGAGCCTCCATTTCCCTTTTAACTAAGGGGGTTACTAACTTGTTTATGAATGAGCTTTATAAACTGCTTTTTAATGTTTTAAATAGTCTCTATTTGCCTCATTCCAGAAAGAATTTTAAGTGGCTTGCAAAGATTGATAAAATATAGCAAAAGTGATATAAATTGGAAGTAAAAGAGAAAGAATATGTAAAAACAAGGGGGATGTGAGGCCTGGAATGCAAGTCTGTGTTTTCTGTTGGCTCCAAAAGACCCAGGCTCTGATAAACTGGCTCTCTCCATGGGCTGCATGGCCACCTGTACAGCTTCTAGAAACTCCAAAGCCTCGGCCATAGCCCAGACCACTTACATCCCAATCTCCGGTGGTAAAGCCAAGGCGCCAGGAGTTTCAGTGATCCCAGGGGTTCCAATGTGCAGTCCAGGTTGGGAACTGCTACTTTTGGTGCTGTTATTCTTAGGACCATCTGTTCTTCCCTAACTCGCTCAGTTTCTTAATAAATCTCTCTTTGGTGTTGATCTTTGCTTTCATAAGGTGCTTTGCTAAACTGGAGATGAAAACAGAAAAATGTGTGCCCTAGAGGTGACTAAGATGTGGGGATCCTAGGGCCTCTTTCTCAGCTACTCCTGAATGTCACCCCTCTGGGCAACGTGCTGAAGAGAAGGCATCATCTGGCAAACAGCACTGTGTGCCGCCTTCCATGCCATGGATGGGCAGGGTGTTTTGGCAGGTGGCAGAATGTAGAATGCCTATGGAATGTCACATCAAATCCCCAGGCAGCCTGGCAGTCTAGGGGGAGGTCAGTGTGGAGTGGGAGGGGGCCTTTCGTGCCACAGGCTCAGGAAGGGAGGGAAGAACTGGAGGTCTGGTGGCCCTGGACCCTGCCGGGTGGCAGAAGCTGCTGGGAAACAGGCTTTAGCCCTTTGTTGGGTGCCCTCAAAAAGTAGCCCAGCCCCTCTCTGCTTTGGGGAACAGAGGGAAATGGGGCCTGGGAGCCCAGGGTGAATAATCAGGGAAGTGGGCTTGGGAATCTGTGTGAATCCAAAATGGGAGACTTTGGGGGAACAGAAACCATTTATGCAGTGGTCCCAAACAGGCCCCACCTTGCTTCCTGGTCATCCCTAAGCACACCAGTATACTTTCAACTTCTCTAGTTGGGGCCAGACTTTCAATATGTGGATTCACTCAAAGGCAGCCCAAGTGGCAGTCCCAGCTCTGCCACTATCTGAAAGGCCATTTCCTATTCCTGACCTCAGTTTCCTCCTCTGTAAAATCAGGGGTTAAATTAGATCAATGATTTCTGAAGCTATGGACTAACTATATCTGGTTTGCTCAGGAAACTTTTCTTTTCTTTCTCTCTCTCTTTTTTTTTTTTTTGCAGTTTTTGGCTGGAGCCGGGTTTGAACCCGCCACCTCCAATATATGGCCAGTACCCCACCCTACTCCTTGAGCCACAGGCACCACCTGGGAAACTTTTCAAAGAGTCAATTGGGCTCCTTCTCTCCTGGAAACTCTGATTCATTCAAGGATATGGCATTTTAAAATATCCCAGAGTGACTCAAGTATGCAGGAAAGTATGGGGCAGCAGGCAAGGAGATTTTCAAGGAGCAACCCCTTCCCTCACATTCACTCTGGATCTCTCGGGGATCAGGTTCAAGGTGAACGGCTGGGTTCAGGCTCCAGGTGAACTGTGTTTGCCCAGCTCTGATCCTGGACACTACATGGGGCTGAAGAGAAAGGTGCCATCTTGCCCCTCCGCACTGCCTCACTTGAGTTGCTTTCCTCCCCCCATTGGTTTAACTGAAAAATGATGGAATGTACTCTGCCTACACAAGAGAGGGTGAGCACAGAACTACTGAGCACCCCCTAGATGCCAGGTGCTCTGCTAGGTACTTCCTTTCCAATCTATTAGTTTGTATCCATTTTACTAGTCTTTATAGCAAGCCCAGGTAGCAGCATAACAATCTCCCACTTTACAAAAGAGGAAACTGAGGCTCAGAAAGGTTAAGCAACTTGCCAGTGGTCTCAGCAGAAATTCAAACCCAGATCTGTCTACCTCATAACCTGCTGTCCTGGCCGGAGAAGGCTGAGTCCCTCCTGTGTGTGCAGCGTGGGCTGTGGAGGGCATCTTTGGTTTATGTGTGTAGGCAGCCTGCAGAGGAGGGCCTGGAGCTCCTAGGGTTGGCTCTGGATCCTTGAGTCTCCATTTCATTATCTGAAATGTCACTGTCGCCCCCACTTCCCTCTGCCTTAGTGAAGACAACAAATATTCCTCTAACACACACAGGCTGTTGTTCTTACTCTTCTCCCTGCCTGGAAGACTGAAGTGTCTTTCCCAAAGTGTCATCTTGGGTGCATGAGATGGGATTTTAGGTGAAAAGGGTATTTTTAAATTAAGAGTCAATTAATAAATGTAACACTATAATGTATGATAAATGCTTTCTTTCTAAAATAAATTTATGGTAAGTAAAGAACTTATTTAAAGGAAAATACTAATCAATGAAAGTATAAGATGTCAAAAATCAGGAAGAAAGTCTGTGAATGGCCAAAGTTTGGGAAACACGATTCCAGTGGAAGGAGTCTCATCACTCAGGTTTAAGTTTCTGTGATGCTGGTTATGGGGCAAGTCTCTGGACCCTGAGTCTTAGTGTCCTGCCCTGTAAAACGAGAATCCATGCCCACCACACAGTGGTGAAACCCACAGAGGGAACAGATGAGTCAGACTTTAGAAGTTACCAGGCCCTGTTCATCCTTGGCAGGCAACTGGAGGTCCTCCTCTGCCCAGTTTTTCATGACACAGCAGTGTGGCTGGGGAACAAATGGGGCTGGGGGTAGGGCAAAGGTCCCTGGCTTGTCAATCTGCCCATTTCCAAGGTGTAAATATTCCCACCACGGCAATGTGAGGTCAGTGAGCGTGGAGTTGGGATGAGATGTGCATGATGGCTCGCATGAGCTGACATGAGCCGGTTCTAGAACACCTCTGCATCCAGCCCAGGCTGGTCTCTCTCCCACGAGACCACCATGGAGCTCGGCTCTTTCACTGTGTCCTGAATTCATCATGTTCATCCTCCCTCCCACCAGATTGAGCCTCAGGAACTTACACTTCTCTCATCTCACTTAAAGTACTCAGCACATAGCAAGCACTCAGCCGAACACTGTGAGCTGTTATTATCTTTGGTGCTATTTGTATTATTGTAGGCATTCCCTGCATGCTTGCTAATCGCCTGGGAGGTTGTCTTTGCCTCCCCTTCTGCCTCTGAAAATATTCATTAGTTGGACTTTTTGGCTCCTATGCATGGAATACTTGTAGATGTGACATTTATATAGCAGGTGAGTTCCTGCCACCTGTAAGCTACGTGACGTTGGGCAAGTCACCTAGCCTCTCTGTGTCTACTTAGCTTCCTCGTCTAAATAGTGGAGATAATAATATCCACCACCACAAACTGTTAAAAGGATTCAATAAATTTTATGATGTAAAATCCAGGAAAGTGCTGCAAGGTGTTTGCTATTATTATTGTTTTTGAGGTTGTTAAAGGCACTCCCTCCTTGCTTGCTAACTGCAGAGAGGCTTTCCTCTTTTCCAACAGAAAAAGAACCTCTCCCTGGCCTTCCTAATCCTGTGGGCAGGACACTGTCCCTCCCCGCCCACCCCCCAGTATGGGTCCCAGGAGAGGGCGGTCTGTTCTGACCTGCAGTTGCCCTTCTTGGAGGCCACGTGCAGTGGGAGCAGCCCGTCCTTGTTGGCCTTGTTGGCATCGGCGCCCTGAGACAGCAGAAACTCCACCACCTCCTCGTGCTCGTTCTTGCAGGCCTCATAGAGGGCGGACGCATTATCACTGGCCTGTGTGTTGATGTCAGCGCCTGGTGAAGGGAAAGCAGGTCTGGGAGTGATCTGGGAGTTACTGTCCTTGATGTGATGTCCACCACATGCTGGGTGCTGCTGTGCTAACCACTCTGATGCCTTGGATCTTTAACGACCCTTAGGAAGGAAGAGCCCACCCAGGATGACCCCCAGCCTCTTCAGCAACATTAGAGACCCAGGGTCCTGCCAGCCCAAGCTGACTGAGGCCTCTTAGAAGCTAAAAGCAGCCGCAGTGATACCAGTATTTACTGAGTGCCTACTACATGCTGGGCACTGTGCTTTGCATGTGCTAACTCCGAACCCGCAACATAACCCTGTGACATCTACTCGTATTTCCATATTATTGATGATGACACTGAAGCCCCAAGTACCAAACCATGTAGCTCAGAAACGTAGAGCCAAACTTGAACCCAGATGGGCTGATGGCGGAGACCGTGCTCTTAACCCTCACTCCGTATAAGAGGGCCCCACTCTGCCCTGAGAGAGGCCTCCCAGGTCTAGGAAAGTAACAGCCCCTACTAAAAGAAAACCTCAACAACTTTACTAACTGGGATTTTTCTGCCTTTCACTCCAAGGAATAAGAGAAGAATTGCTTCCTGCCTCCTCTGAAGAAAACACTAAGCCATGCTGCTAGGAAGTGGGACAAGCCTTGTGACAGTCACCTTCAGCCCAGTCTCCTACACCTTCTGCATCTCCTGGGGGGTGAGGGAGAGTACTAACATACACTCGCTTCCTCTGCAAGACAAGAGTTCACCAGTCCTTTCTTGTTCTGGAAGGAAATGGAACTAAGACGCTATGTGATGTCAGTGAGGGCTTAAACGAAAAGCATCTGCTAACCACAGCTCGCCTTTCTGAGCACTCTGCTTATCTCAGACTCTCTGGTAATTTTTTCTTTTTGTTGATGGTGGTGCTGATCTGTGGCCTAGTGAAAAGAGTACAGGCTTTGGTGATGGATGAGAACAAGTTGAAGCTTCTATCTCATTGTTCACAAGCTCTGTGGCCTCTGACAGCCTTCAGGAGGCTCAGCTTTCTCATCTGTTGGCCAGGAGTAATAGAACCCACTCCTTGGGGCTACTGCGAGGGGTTAACAAGACAGCATAACTATATCTCTCGGGCAGTGCCCAGCACAGAGAAAGTGCTCAGCAGATAACCAATTGTCCAGGAAGGAGAGAGCCAGGCTGGTTCTGTCTTCTCCCTGAGCTAGAAAGCTGCTCTGATGCGGGTCTCAAAGTCAGACTCCCTGGAAGGCCTGAACCCTGCCAGCAAAGCCGCCTGCTTGTACAAGAAAAATATTTGGATTGGAAAATGGACTCAGCCCATGAAGAGAACAGACCCTGACTCAGGGTCGGCAGGAGACCTGGGCAGATGTTTGGAGTTAGTGGGGTCACCCTCGCCCGCTGAGCATGCTGCCCTTGGCCCAGCCTTCTGGCCTGGGCTCCCAGGACCTGCCTGTGCCCCTTTGTTCTTACACAGGTCGGTCCGGATTTGTCCCTGTGCAGGGAAGAGCCTTTCCTCTGTGTTCACGACTGCTCAGACACGTGCTGAGTTCCTAGATGCTCACCTGGGTATAGTCCCATGCTGGTAACTCTTGTAGGCAGAGGTGGTGTGGCAGAGTGGAGAGTGCAGTTTGGAGTCAGGTGGCAACAGGACAGAACAGAACTGAGGTTCTGACTGTGACTAATTAGTTAACCTCTCTGAACCTCAGCCTCCTCTTCTATAAAATGGGACAAGGACACTATCTACCCTATGGGGCTATGGAGGAAACTGAATTGACCTAATCTGTGTTCTTGCTTAGCAGGCCCTGAATAAATTATACCAATTCAGCCTCAAGGTCTGAATCACCTCTGGACTTATCATTGCTAGACGGAGGGTGTTTCCCTTGGAGAGAGAAAAGAAATTAAAGGCTTTCTTGGGGGAATCAGGATATAATTTTTTTTAAACCAAAAGAACGTCTGCCATGTCCCAGGGTCTTTTACTACCAGGACATCATAATGAGGCATATTATTTTATTTTCTCCCATTAAGACTTTTCACGGACAAAGACCTGTTTTCAGATCCCAGCTCTGCCACTAATTTGCTGTGTGACCCTGGACAAATCACTTTCCATTCTGGCCCTTGGGTTCATCACCTATGAAATGAAGAGGTGACTGAAGTTCCTCCTAGCCCTGAAGCATGATAATGGAAAGAGAAATAGTTGGGCTGTCAGGAGAGCAAGAGTCTGGCTATTTCTACCAAGGATTTGCTATATGACTATAGATAAGTCACTTTCCCTTTCTGGGCCTCAGATTCATCATTTGTAAAATGAGGACTTTGGCTACTTAGAAGGGGCAAACATGTGGTACATGTGCCACTCACCCCATGTTTAGGCTTGATGGCACGTGTCACTAGTGGAGCACAACACTCTTCCCACTGGTCCTAGACACAGCCTCCAGGAAGCTGCTATCAGTCCATCACTGTGTCCACAAGATGACACCTAAACTTGCCTTCCCTTAGAGCTGACCTCTGAGGTCCTTCCTAGCTGTGCCCCTTGGGGACTCCATGACCCTAGGGACCCTTAGCTACTTACCATGCTTGGCCAAGAACCTTAAGGCCTCCAGCTGCCCACTCTGGGCTGCCACAAACAAGGGGGTGATGCCGTAAGCATTCTTGGATTCCACCTTGGCACCTCCATTCACCAGGATCTCAATGACCTCCAGGTCATTGCGAGAGACAGACTCATGCAGAGCTGTCCAGCCTCGGTTGCAGCGGTGGTTGGTGTCGGCATTGTGCTGCACCAGAATCCTCACTGCCTCCACGTTCTTGCGCTCACAAGCTATGCCCAGGGGAAAGCAAGATGGTCAATAAGGCCCTGGCAGGACATGACCAGCCAAAACACCATTCATTTGTCCATTCACTAATTCATCCATCAGCTATTCATTCAACAAATATCCTTTGGGTCAGCATTATGTTCCAGTCTTTGCATTGAACTTAGGAGATATGACTAAAAGGGCTAATAATGCTAATATTAACAATAATACTTCCAGATATGTATGTAGTACTGGTTCTGTGCTGGGTTCTCTGTCCTAAGCACTTAACATGATTAACTAATCTGATCCTCCCAACTGCCCCTAAAGGATGCAGTGTTGTTATCCCCTTTTGCAGATGAGGAAGGTGAGGCACAAGAGAGGGTGAGTGACTTGCCTAAGGTCACACAGACAGTAAGTGGCAGAACTAGAATTCAAACCCAGTGAGTCAGGGCCAGAGTCTCTGTCCACTGGAGTGTTCCAAGATGTCCCTGTCATCTCCCATCCAGTGTTACCTGCCTCAGTCCTCCGTATTATCAAGGCTAGAAGAATCTTCCTAAATAGGGAGTGGACAGTGTCATACTCCTGCTCAAACCCCTACCTCCCTCCAAAGGCTACTCATTTAATTTGAGTTAAAATTTATCTTCTGAGAAGATCTGGTCAAGTCTTTCCCAACCTGCTCAAACCTCCTTTTTAGGCCTCATCTCTCTTTAGACTCCAAACACACCCTTGCCTCTATCCAGAGTTATCACCAGGAAGCTGCAGGTGGTGTTGAGTCACATGGGCACTTGTCCACATTACCACCCCTGGAAGCTTCTCTGTGTCAGTGTTGGGGGGTGGGGAGGGGGCGATAGGTTGGTGGGACTAGAGGAGAGGGGGAGGGGGCTGCCTGTGCAGTGTTTCAAGCAGGACCAGAGGTCACACTCTCCACGCTCTGAGCCTTGGTTTTCTCACCTGTAAGATGGGAACAATAAAATCTTCTGGAGAGGATACTATAGGAGGCAACCCAAGTAAGGTGCCAGCATGGTGCTTGGCACATCGTAGGAGCATACATAACCCCCAGACCAAGCTCTGAATGTCCCTGGATGATGATGTACCAAGGAAGCCAAGGGTTTTCTTTTTGTCTAAACAGACATCACAAAGGTACACACTCTCTCCCGTGTCTCCTTCCTTTTGCCTGTGCATTTATCCTGTTCAGGTGCAGCTCAGGCAGCCCTCCTCTGGGTGTCCTGGTGCCCCTCACCCTTAATTCCCATGCGGCCTACTGCCAAGCTCCTGTTATTGCCCCTTGGGATGGGAAAGCACAAAGGTATGGCCTGTATTTTTCCAGCTTTGGGACTTCAGTGTTCCGCAGCATGCCTGGCCCTGGGGAGGCACTTGGGAAGTGGCTGGTACATGCATGAATGAATAATTCAATTATATAAATTGTGCATGTGGGTGAGGCCTACCCACTTGGTGGGTTATGCACTTATGGGAGCAGTGCCCCCGATTGCCCATCTAGGTTCTGGACTCTTCCTCAGAGAAGCCCACTCCAGGCAGTGACTGGGGCTGCTCACCTTTGTAGAGTGGTGTTTCCCGGGACTTGTTGGAGATGTCAGGCTCTGCACCGGCTTGGAGCAGCGAGTGGAGGCAGTCCAGGTGTCCCCTGCATGTTGCCAAGTAAAGGGCTGTTTCTTCCTGCAGGGTGCGCTGGTCAATGGTTGCTGGGTATGCTGGGGAGGACACACCGGGAAATTCATGCAGGAGGAAGTATCTGGCCCTTCAACATAGACCTGTTCCCCTCCTCCCATTTCCTCCCAATTCCAAGGACAGACATGTATAATAGCATCTTCTGAAATTTACCAACCACAGACTGTATCCATCTTACCCTTCCATAGGGCTGTGTTAGCTTCCTGGTCACATAGATCCAGCTCAGATGTCCCCTCTTCTGCAAGCCTTCCCTGACTGAGCCCCTCCCTCTGAATGGTCCTGCCCTTCTCGTGCACTCCCAACAGTCATTGCTGGGAGCTGGATGTCCTATGTGCTATTTCTTGGAGTTTAGGGGCTACAGGGAGGTCTGTGCTGCTAGAGGGCAGAGGTGACACTTGGATACAGGTAGGTGTGACCCATCTGAATCTGGTTCAGGAGGAAGGTAGGTCTCATAGAGGAGGTTATAACCGTCCCGGGATCCCACAGATGGTTGGGGACAGGCTTGGCTGAGCATAGGCACAGCTGCAGTATTTTCACACCAAATCAGCCTCTGGAACATTCTGGAACAGGCTGGCAGAGCCTGTTCCTTTTCTAGGAATTAGACTGTCCTGTTCTGGGAGGCCTGGAGAGGGGGTAGCAGGGGGTGACTATTGGGGGTGTGTGGAGATAAGTCCCTTTCCCTCTCTCAACTTAGTGACTAACTACCCAGCTGGGGTGATAGCTTTGCCTGCCCTCCTCACCAAGGTGGCTGTGGGGAAAAGAACACAGAGCCCTTTTCCCACTGCTGGCAACACCAACACCTGTGCTTACCTTGCTGCAAGACCTTCAGGCAGCCCAGCTGACCATAGTAGGCAGCCTCATGCAGCAGCAGCCAGCCCTCCTTGTTGGGCTCTGCGAGGTTCTTCCCTTCCTTGATCATGGCCCTCAAGGCCTCTTCATTGCCATCCTTGATGGCCTTGAGCATGGGGTCGACAGGCCTGAGGGAGCAAGGGGCAGACAGTCCTGAAGAGCACGTAGGGAACCATGGGCCAGTGCCAGCTGTGGGGTCACTCAGTCCTGTTTGTCCCAGCTGGTTCTAGGACAAGTGGGCAGCCCCCTATAGCCTGGAAGTTATTTACCAAGGATCCCTCTGCTCCTGTGGCTTTCCATGGCTGCAGCTATTGTCATACAAAGACCGTTTCTACCCAGTGCCAGCGAACAGTGCCAGCTTCCAATGGGATGGATAACTACTCACACAGGAGGTTTTGCAATAATGACATGCCTTCCCTGAGCACAGTGCACCAGTGTTTACTGAACAAGCCTACTGCCCGCCTCTGGGGGTCTGTCTGGACTTCAAACAGTTCTGAGAGGGAAGCATAGAGACCCCAGAGAAAACCCTCACCACGAGCCTGTCTCTGGGGTCTTCCCATTCCCCTCCTTGCCCTATCCTTACTCCCAGTGCATGTAGCTGCTGAAAAATTTAAATACTTGAAGGATTGATAAATCTGAAGCCTTTATAATTTAACATTTCTGAATGTCAAAAAGATTTCAGGGCTAATGGAAGGTCATCTTCTTTGCTTGGCACATTAAAATAACTATGTTCATTGATTGATTGACTTGTCAAGCTCCTTTCCCCATCCTTGGAGAATCAGTGAGGACCATAACTCCTGTGACTCCCGGATGCACTTCTGGGGAGGGTTCTGCATACATAGTCCCATTTCCCAGGGGAAGAAGGTAAGGTGAGAGGTAGGCCTTGTTCCTGGGATTCCTCTCCCCCCAATCCATGGCAGGAACTAGGTTGGGCTCCATGAGTCTCCAACACCAGTCCTTGCGCCTGCCCAGCTGCTTCCCCCAGTGAGAGCAGCACTTCCTCCCGACTCTCAGCCTTTCTGGTTATTAATAGCATCAGAGCGCAGATGCCGGTTAAGCTACAGACCCAGCAAGGACGATGGGAAACTGACCAGATAAGTCCTGAAGTCCCCATCAACACCAATTCTGCCACCTTGACGAGTTCCACTTAGGAGCAACCAGAGCAGCCCCTGCCGGCATCAGGAAACGCCCCAGTGGGTTATCTGTCCCCATCTCTGGTGGGCCCCCAGCTAAAGTGGAAGGAGGAGGAGTGGCTATTCGTGTGGCCTTAGCAAGGGGGCGCGGTTCAGTGTCATGAGAACCTGTCAGGATGCACCGCCCAGCTTGGGTGTCTCCAACTGCGGTGCAGAGACCCTGGCGCTCTCAGCCCCACACCCTGATGGCTTCTGGGTGAGCACAAAGTCCCTGGCCAGAAGGTGGGGGAGGCTGCTGAGGGGACAGCTTGTCAGAGACTAGCAAGCTGGACAAGACCCTAGAGGTCACTTTGTCCTCTCCGGCCTTCTCCTACAGGGAAAGAAAGCTCAGAGGGGACAGCAGTTCTTGAAGCAGTTGTGCTGAGACCAGAACTGAGTCTCCCTGTTCCAGACTGTTAACCCTATCTGCAGCACCAAGGAAGTGGGAAGCGGCAGGATTTGAAAAAGGCTGGGAAGGAGAAACTAAACGCTGGCCAATTGCCTCCTCCCCTCTCTGCAGAACTAAGCAAGAAAATCAGGGTTCTGGCAATGGGGCCCCCGTTTTGCTTTTAGCTGCTTCCAGGGTCACTATTACAGGGGTACAGAGAGGAAAGGAAGGCAATTATTTTGCAAGGCCCCCACTGGCCCAGCGCCCACATGCCAGGCAGACAGAACCCCTCCTGCAGCTCGGATTATTTCTGGATTTTACCTGGTACTTAACAAATAAAGGAAACAAAGCAAAACAGAAGCTGTGGTGTGAGTATTTGGGGCGTGCTCAGACCGTGGTGAAGGTGAGGGGAAGGTGAGAGTGGGGCAGAAGATGACTCACCAGCCTCACTCTGAGCTCCCTGGGCCTCTGGAGTCTGAGCCCATCTACCCAGTCTCCTTCCTAGCCTCAGAGCTGTGCAGGCCCCCTGCAGCACAAAGGCCTCATGCTGGGGACATCTAAGAGTCTGTCACAAGTGCTGCCTGCCTAGTAGTTCTTTGAGGACCGAAGTCTGTAGCCACCAAACCCAGCTCAGTAGGAACAGCTGGGCCTCAGGAGAGGACACAGCTAGGAGGGGTTTGCCTGGGAGCTGCCTCCATAGTGCCCCTCCTTGCCTTCCTGGGAGCTTCAGATCTGCTTCCCATCCCCCACCCTGCTGCCCCAGGTTGGAGAATGAGCTTGGCTGGTCTCAGGTAGGCAGGGGGCACTTACGCTGTCTGGGAGGTCTTGAACAAGCTGCTGCTGTATTTCTGCATGACCCCTTGGAACAAGCCCATGGGGGCTGGGGCCGGAGAGCTCTCAGGAGGTGCAGCGGACCTGGAGGGTGCAGAGCAGGAGTGAAAGAGGGAAAAATACTCTGCATATGAGAAGCGGGTCATGGCTGGAGGCAGGAATGAGGATGGAGAGAGCACAGGGGAGAGAGACTGACTGACAGACAGACACAGGGCTCTGAACCAAAGCAGATGGCTGGGTCCTCTCTGTGTGCTGGACACAGCTGCTGTGTCTCGGGATTATTTTTGGCCCTTGGAGGAAGCCCCGGGAGAGTTAAATGACCATATAAGACAACAATGAGGTTAACCTCACCACCACCCCCAGGGTCCCCCTCCTCAGCCAACCACGAGGGAGGCAGATACGAAGCAAGGTGACATTGTTAACCCATGGGGATGTGAAACATGGTCAGCAGCAGGTCCCAAGATGAAAAGGGCTCAGTCTCATAGCTGGCCAGGTGGGTTCCAAGAGGGCTGGATGAGGATTCGTGGGGAAGCAGGGGACAGGGGAGTAAAGCGGAGAACCCCAGGTGTGGCTACATCCCCCACCTCACCCTGCCAATTCCTCATTAGAGGATCATGCCCTCAGGTCGGGAACAAACAGTATAGTGGTTAGGGCAAAAGGATGCGAAAAGAAGGTTGTCAGGGCCAGGGCTTGGAGTCAGACAGATTCGAGTTCAAATCTAGGCTCCGGCACTCCGGAGTCATGTGATCCAGCACAGGTCGACGTTCTCTGAACTTTAGTTCCTTTACCTCTCAGACGGCATGAGAACAGCCTCATCTGGAGGGTGAGGATCAGAGCGGCTTGAACAAGCAACCGTGAGAAGTGCCCAGCAGAGTGCCAGGCATACACAGAGGAGTGTTAGACACACGTCAACCATTAATTTTAACGTCATTTCACTTCTCTGAGCTACAGTTTCCCCACTCCACTGGACTGTTGTGAGGTGTGGTAGCCACTCCATGAATCTAGAGTTGGTCTAGGGTTGTAGTAAGAATGGGACATGTGGCCTCTGCCAGCTCCACCCCAGTAGGTCAGGCCTTGGCACCTGGACACCCAGCAGGCCCCACCTTGGTGCCTGCACATTTCTGGGAGCTGCTGTGGGGTTAAGGAGGACATTGCTAATGGCACCCCAAGGGGCATGAGAACTGCTGCTATAACCTTAAGAAGGACCCACACCTATAGATTCTGGGTGCACCTCAGCAAGCCAGGGTGTGGTGGGAAGGAGGGAGGAGCAGAGAAAGGAGGGAGAACACTCTGTCCCCTCCACTCTGGCCCACTTTGGGCTGGTGGCCAACTTGGCCACCTTCACCACCCTTGTCATTGTCACTTCTTCTGACTGTCCTTCTTGACCTCACCTTTTACTGGCACTGAGTTGATCAAGATACCTGCCACATGTGTACATTCATTTATCCGTGTTTGTTTACTGTAGATGTGGGCACCAATGTTGCAGTCTTTTACAGGTGGGGAAACTGAGGCTTGGAGCAGGGCAGGAACTGCCCAAGGTCCTACAAAGCTGCTCAGTGAGTAGAGCAGAGATTCAGACTATGTCTGTGTGCCAGCGCTCCTAATGCCCTGCTCCTCCAAAGGCCCGGTCCCCAAGTCTGCCTGCGCTCCTAATGCCCTGCTGCCTCCAGGTCCCCATCTGCATTTCCATCCTCCCTCCAGTTCTACCCTCTGCACTGACAGGCGCTGTGACTTTGAACAAGCCCCTTCCCTTCTGTGCCTCAGTTTCCTCATTTGGAAAATGAGAAGGCAGGACCAGACCAGGGGTTTCTTCACAGCTTTTATAGCTGAGGTAGGGGCTGATTAGGGGAGGTAGCTTGCACCAGTCTGTGGTCTCAACAAGGTCCCTGGGTAATGGCCACAGAGGTCCCCAGGTTGTGGTCACCATGGTCCTTGGTCCATTGTGGCCTCTAGTTATGTACTGGCATTAGAATATTTTTAGCAGGATAATAAGCACTGGCTAAGTAAAACCCACTACACCATTCTAAAACTAGGACCTATCTCTGCCTGATAATACCAGCAGCAGTGGTGTTGGGGACATGACGCTGATGAAGCTGGAGGGAGGTGGTGGCAATGACAGCTCCTCAGGACTGTACAGGGCGAATGCTTACAGAGCCATGCCAAGCATCACCTCATTCCCCTCCTCCTGCTGCCTTGGAAGGAGGCGGGGGCTACTGTTTCCATTCTGCAGATGAGGACCCAGACTCAGTGCCATGCAGCAAAGTTTCTCAGCTCCATCTCTGTCCCAAGCCCTGTGCTGGGGACTTGGGGACAGATCAGTAAGGCAAGTCTTTTTGTGGGTCCTTGAGATGTTCAGAGGCCAGCAGGGTGGGACCCAAGGATACACATGACTACAGAGCCACCAGGGAAGGGCTGAAGGGAGCCAGGAGGACTCGTTTTTGGAGGACTGGAATGGGAGTATGTTCACTTGGTTTGGGGGCCCAGTCAGAGCAATTGCTGAGAGCACTGAGCAGTGAGTCTCAGAGCTGCGTGGAGGGCCAGACCCCCTGATCAGCTTTTGTGCTTTCTCATCACGGCTGGAGGCCCACACTTCCCCCCAGACCCAGGGCAGGGGAATTCCCAGCAGAGCAAACCACCCGGGCTGAGTCATCAGAGGTGAGCAGAACCTGGTCCCGGGCAGGATGTGGGTGCAGGTCATGCCGTGGCAAAGGCTCCTGTCCTTTGTGTGATGGCAGGCAGGTTCTAGGGTAGAGAATATGTCACCATCATCTGATTCTGGAGTCTAGCTGGGCCCAGCATCAGACATGCTCAGGCCCGGTGAGTGGAGAATGGGCAGGGGTGATGTGCCCCCTAATTTTCAGTGAGTCAATGGATGGTGCTCTGTTGGAGTTGGTAAGAAGCCCAGACTGGCCCCTGGAAGGGAGGGATTGGGCTGGACCTGGCTGAATACAGGTGGCAAGCAGGCACCTGCTAATAGGGAAGGGAGATAATATATCTGAGAGTCTGCCCCACACTTGCCACCACTCCAGGGCTCTCTGTCCATTCTTCCATTCAGATGGAAGATCCTCACAGCAACCTGTGTCAAGCACAGATACCGTGGGCATAATGCCTGGCACACAGTAGGTACTCAATCAATTTAAGTGGATGACACAAAACAAACAAAAGCCTTTGAAGGACTAAAACCCCATATAGTGGCTGGGTGCCTGTGGCTCAAGTGGCTAAGGCGCCAGCCACATACACCTAAGGTGGCGGGTTCGAATCCCCAGCCCGGGCCCGCCAAACAACAATGATGGCTGCAACCAAAAAATGGCCAGGTGTTGTGGCGGGCGCCTGTGGTCCCAGATACTTGGGAGGTGGAGGCAGGAGACTCGCTTGAGCCCAG
>CAUYQV010059561.1:0-12569 GCA_963574575.1 Galagoides demidoff
ACTCAAAAAAGATCCTAAACATGGACTAGAAACTAATGAGGAGCAAGAAAATCTAAAGTAGCTTTATTTTCTAATCAATGAAGTTCTAGTTTGACATAGTTTTGCTTCTAAATAGTTGTTTTGAGCCAAAAAGAGACTGACATAGCATAAATTTATTAGTTAAGTATATGAAAGTTGGTAAGAACATAGAAATTTTTCATGTCATACTAAGTAGGTTGAATTTACGTGGAAAATATAGATCTGTTTTAAATAGGATATAGATATGATTCAGTTTTGGAAAAGATGTTCTAACATCTATGGTATTTACAGTTAGAGGCAAGAGACTACTTTTGAGACAAATACAATTTCTATGTGAGATTATTAAAGTGTTATTTGAGCTAATACTTGTAAAAAAAGATGTGAACAAAACCAGACAGCAGAATCAATTGCATCTGTTTAACAATTGAATAATGAATACTGAAAAGTAAAGCAATCTTTCTAATCCTGAGGTTGGTATCTGGGTAAATGGTAAATTCACTGACAATAGAAAATATAAGAGAATTCAACTATCGCATTATTTTGTATATCTTAATATGTCTATAAAGTAAGCAAACAAACAAAAACATAAATATGAACACAGCAAAATCTTGTTTAAAAGAATAGGATGAACCTGAAAAAAAATCAGTATAATTATTTACAGAATAAAACATGCATACATACCACTGGTACACACAATATTATCATTATTACAATGGCCCAAAGCAGTTCCCTTAAGTCTTCCCACAGTAAAGACAGTAATTTTTGGTAGGAACATTTAATGGACCATATAGGAATCAGAGGACACTGAGGGTAGAAAATCACTTATCAAAAGCTACTGTCATTGAAATTGGATAGGAGTCTTATGACTCGTGAAAAACACTAAAGCATAGCCATTGGAAAAGAAACAATCAGACTCAACATTCTCACATCAACCAATGCCAGCCACCTACTCAATCTCAATTTCATAAAGAATTTGGAGGCTCGGTGCCTGTGGCTCATTCGGCTAAGGCGCCAGCCATGTACACCCAAGGTGGCGGGTTCAAATCCCCAGCCCAGGCCCGCCAAGCAAAAAATGATGGCTGCAACAACAACAACAAAAAAAATGGCCGGGCGTTGTGGCGGGCACCTGTGTTCCCAGCTACTTGGGAGGCGGAGGCAGGAGACTCGCTTGAGGCCAGGAGTTGGAGGTTGCTATGAGCTGTGATGCCATGGCACTCTACCCAGGGGGATAGCTTGAAGCTCTGTCTCAAAAAAAAAAAAAAAAAGAAAAAGAAATACCTATTCAAGTCCTTTGCCCATTTTTTAATCAGGTAATTTTGTTATGGTTGCGTTTTAGGAGTTCTGTGTATATTTTGGATATTAATCCCTTATCAGGTGTATGGTATGCAAATATTTTCACCCATTTTATAGGCTACCTATCACTCCATTGATAGTTTTCTTTGCTGTATGGTAGTCCCATTCGTCTAATTTTGCTTTTGTTGCTTGTACTTTTGGCATCAAATCTAATGTCATGAAGCTTCACCCTGTCTCTTCTAATAGTTTTAAGTCTCACATTTAGGTCTTTACTCCATTTTGAGCTTATTTTTGTTTATGATGTAAGGTAAGGATCCAACTTTATTTTTTATTTATTTATTTTTTAAGACAGAGCCTCAAGCTGTCGCCCTGGGTAGAGTGCTGTGGCATCACAGCTCACAGCAACCTCCAACTCCTGGGCTCAGGAGATTCTCCTGCCTCCATCTCCCAAGTAGCTGGGTTGTAGGTGCCTGCCACAATGCCCGGCTATTTTTTGGTTGCAGCTGTCATTGTTGTTTGGAGGGCCTGTGCTGGATTTGATCCTGCCAGCTCAGGTATCTGGCGCCTTAGCTGCTTGAGCCATAGGCACTGAGCCCCAACTTTATTTTTTTGATTATAAATGTCCAGTTTTCATAATACCATTTGTTGAAATGACATCTTTTCCCCATAGCATAGTCAATCAAAAATCATTTGACCAGGCTGGGCATGGTGGCTCACGCCTATAATCCTAGCACTCTGGAAGGCTGAGATGGGTAGATTGCCTGAGTTCATGAGTTCGAGACCAGCCTGAGTGTCTCTAAAAATAGCTAGGTATTGTGGTGGGCACCTATAGTTCCAACTACTTGGGAGGCTGAGGCAAGAGAATCACTTAAACCTAAGAGTTGGAGGTTGCTGTGAGCTGTGATTTCACAACACTCTATTGAGGGCGACATAGACTTTGTCTCAAAAATAAATGAATAAATATTTAATTAATAAACTAAATTTACTATAGAGAGCATATAATTGGACGTTGGATTTTGTTTTTTAAATCCACCTGGTCACTCTGCCTTTTGATTGGGGTGTTTCTATGTCTTGTAGTTATTTTGTGCCCCTTTTCTTCTCATTCTGCCTTCTTTTGTGTTTTCTTAATTTTTTTTAGTGATAGATACACTGTGACTGTGCTCTCAGTTTCCTTTGTGTATCTCTTGTGGATATTTTCTGTGTAATTTTAGTGTGGATGACATAAAACGTTGTTAGTTCTAACAGTGTATTTGAAAAAGTCATGAGAATATCTGAAACACAAAAACTTCTGTTGATGTCTCCTCTCCCCACTTTATTATCAGTGTCCCAAGTTACTACTTTTATGTTTTGTATTATTAATACCATTTTTTAGTTATAGTTATTTTTTATGCTTTTGCCTTTTAAATTCTGTACCTTATTAATATGACACAAATATAAAATTTGTAGGTATTCTGCTGCCAGTCTAATCAAATTCCTCCTATACATAATGATAAAAAGTGAGTCTCTTGGTTATTTTGCCTAAATATAAATACTAAACTTATTCAAATTCATCCCCATTGCATTTTTTATTGTCATAAGGGAGTTATTCACATTATGTAATTCTATGTATTCTCATTTTCACAAACTAAATGTGCCATCTTCTCTGCGGTTACCACTATTTTAATTATTGTCATTCTAGTAACCAGGCTCAGAATTCTTTCTTTGGTCTCCCATATTTAATCCTCAAGACCCAGTAATGATCTCTTTTAAATCTCTTGGATATATTTCTTCCTTTTATATTGCTAATGCTCTGCCTAATTCTTCATCTTTTTATACTAAACTCTTCTAGTAAATAGCTTGATTGATGTCTATTGCTTGTTTCTGCCCTTCCAATTTATATCACTTACTCCAGATTTATTTTTCTAAAATAGACTATTGGTTACATGTTCTGTTGTTATAAATCCATTCTTTGGATTTAATCTTATTTGTCCTATTTTGTCTGCTCTACCATCTGCTCTTCTGCCTTGAATCTTTACCTTTGTTTGGAACTATCCACTTTCCTTACTATTTTCTCTGAAGCTTCATCATCCAGTTAACTAGTTCTTTTCTTCTTTACATAATTAGAACATTTTTATTATAAAATTATACATGTATGAGCTTTAAAAAAATCCAGCTGTACAGAAAAGCACTCTTCACTCCCTGATGAATATAAACTACATGAGAACAGAGACTAACTCACAGGTATGTTCCCAGTGCCTAGAGTGGAGCCTGTCAAATGGAAAGTGTTCCCTGGGTATTTATCACTGGACTGAAAAGTGAACATCTCCCGTTTCCCCACCTCTGCTCACTAGTACTCAATAAATAACACTCCTTTCTTGAGTTTGGAACTCAGTAGAGATGAGGGATCAAAATAACATCTTCAGTACTGCTAACAGGTACCTGTTATGTTTAGTTTTTTTGTTTTGTGTAAGTTCCTTAACAATAATTTGTGGCTTTTTTTTTTTTAATCTTGGTCTTTCCTGTAGTGCCTGACATTAGAAACACCCTAAACACCTTGACCTTTAATTGGATAATTTTGTGTAAAGGCCTTGATCCTTGGACAAAACATTACTGAGTGTGAAAAACAAATTTGTTCCTATGTTTCCTCCTTTTTCTATGTTTATTATTTATGAGTATATTAATCAGATTTTAACTAATTACACAAGAGAAGAATAAAACCAATACAGCCTGCCTTGAAACCTAGGGCCTAGAACAGAAGGTAAGACAAAGACATACAAATAGCTAATAGCTGAATCAAAAGAGATATATACTATGCTGTGAGTATCTGGGCTGAACGGTGGTGATATTTGCCAAGGCCTTGGAAGAGCAGTAGAATGAGTGTGTAGAAAGTAGTAAAAATAAGTGGCTGAGAAATTGTGGGGCACAGTAAATAGTGCATTTCATCTAGAATGTGGGTTATGGAGAGGAAGAGCAAAAAGTAAAGGGGGGTCAGCCTGTAGTTCCAGCTTCTCAGGAGGCTGAGGCAAAAGGATTTCTTGAGCCCAAGAGTTTGAGGTTACTGTGAGCTAAGATGCCATGGCACTCTACCCAGGTGACAGAGTGAGACTCTGTCTCAAAAAAGATACATAAATAGCCGGGCACAGTGGCTCACGCCTATAATCCCAGCACTTGGGAGACTGAGGCAGGTGGATTGCCTGAGCTCTCAGGTTTGAGACCAACCTGAGCTTGAGTGAGAGCCTTTCTCTAAAAATTAGCCAGGCATTGTGGTGGGCGCCTATAGTCCCAGCTGCTTGGGAGGCTGAGGAAAGAGGATCACTTGAACCTAGGAGTTTGAGGTTGCTGTGAGCCAAGATGCCATGGCACTCTACCAAAGGTGACCAAGTGAGACTATGTCTCAAAAAAAAAAAAAATATATATATATATATATATATATACACATAAATAAATAAAGGGGGGAGGTCAGATTGTGGAGTATGGGAGGATTTATCAGCTAATGTCTTCCAAGTTGATATATGTTTAGGCCACTGTTTTTCGTTTATAATAAATGCATTTGTTTTACTAGTCCTGTGGTTAAAACTGATTTTGTTGATTTGTTCTTTTGCAGTTTGGAGGCAAACTGGTTACGTTTGAGAATGTCAAGGTGCAGTCTCAGCAGGGGCCTGAGCAGCAGCAGCAGCAGCACCGTGTGCTGGTCAGTCAGGTTGTGACGGAGAAGGAGTTCCTTAGCCGGTCAGACCAGCTGCAGCAGGTGGTGCAGTCACAGGGGTACATCGCTTACTGCCAGAAAAAAATCGATGCCTCTCAGATAGAGTTTGAAAAAAATGTGTGGTCCTTTTTGAAGGTAAAGTTGGCATTTAAAACCATTTTATTTCATTATCTGCAAATGTAACTGTTCCTATTATATTGTACCGTGTTCCTATTAAAGAAACAAGTGGAGAGCTGTGATTTCACTCGTTTTTAATGACGTTAAGAAACGACGACGAGCATACAACCGATTTTCTCATGTCAAGGATTTTTTATTTTCTACTTTGAAAAGCCTAATATGAAATACTGTTTTAGTAATTTAAAAAACAACAACATAATAGATACACTTAAAGGAGAGAGACATAACATCCAGCATACCTGGTTTTAAAACATAGATATGTTTTAAATACCTTATTATAATAATTCATAGAGTATTTAATATATGTAGTAGATCCAGTTACAGAAAATGAGAAAAGAAGAAAGAGGCATAGCAGAGAGAGGTTGTAGGAATCCTTAAGCGGAGTTAGAGAAAAAGCATTCTTTTTACTGAGTTGTGTTTTTAACAATAGAATAACAAATAGAATTTCCTGGTTGATCATTTTACCTTCACTGGAATGTCCATGTCTTATTACAGTTGCTGAATATTCCAAGGAAAAGCAGTCTTAAATATAATAAGTTTAAATTCTAAAATTAAGGAATTTAGTTTTATATTTTGAAATTAAGTATTAATTTTGAAAAAGAAATTATTTAGGACATAGTATATTCCACAGAATGTGAGTTTTGCATTCACTTTAACTTTAAACAAGAGTTAGTTTGTGAAAAAAAAAAGTTAGTTTGTATTTATAATTCAGACATAAGTTTATTCAACCAGAATAATTATTACTTAATAATTATTACATAATTACTATTAATAATTATTACATAATTACTATTATTACGTAATTACATATTATTTTTTAAATAACTGCTTTTTGTTTTTTTTCTAATAGTGACTCTTCAGAATGATATAGTAGAGTTTAAATATTTTTAGTAGTTCTTAGAATTTGATCAGTTCTTATAAACATTGCCCCTTTAAATGTAGATCTTTATTTCAAGAATATGTCTTTTTTAAAAGGTAAATTTTGAGGATGATTCTCGTGGAAAATACCTTGAACTTCTAGGATACAGAAAAGAAGATCTAGGAAAGAAGGTAAACTTGGGAAAGCGTTTGGCTGTGGTTATACAAATAAATATTTATATATCGTACTTTTTAAATAAAGTTCTACACAGATTATCTTGAATCAGCCAGTAACATTTAATAAGAATTTGTGTTTACCAGAATTTTGAATACATATTGTTAAATGCAAAATTCTACATTATACTTGGATTTAGAAGCTGCCAGAACCACATTTAATTCAAACTTGATTGTCAGGAATCATTAGAGCCTTGAAAGATAAGACACTAAGAGCCTCAGACCTTGGAAATAACAACGAGATGTTAGTAGGGTATGTAATCAGTGGCCCTGGGAAAAAGAGAGAGATAGTTAGAGGTTACCCCAAGTTCACTACAATTTAGGTGATGAAAAGTGGAGCATTATTTTACACTATCACAATTTGGCACACAACTCTGAAACTATGTATTGAGTTGGTCCAGCTGATAAGTAAATAATAGATATTTTAGGAACAGAAGCCATTTATTGTACTGGACCTGAATAAACAAAAAGTTCAAGTCATCTGCTTAATAGTTTTAAAAAAAAATTCTCTTTTGAAAAGAGCATGCTGGACATGGTGATTCACACCTGTAATCCCTGCACTTGGGGAGGCCAAGGTGAAAGGATTGCTTAAGGGCAGGAATTGGAGACCAGCTTGGGGAAGATAGGGAGACCCCTTGTCTGTGCAAAACACTAAAAAACTAAATGAATAAAGTAAAAAATTAAAATCATATTGCAGTTTTTAGTGTCAAAGAGGGGTTTATTTATCATTCTATAATGTTGATATCAACATCAATAGCAGTAAAAGTGCTTTGACTTTGGAAACTTTGAAGGCAATATTTTGCGTTCTTTGGTTATGTAATTTGTTTTAGCCTTTCACTACTCTTTGGAAATGACTAAAGTTTTGTATAGCATTACGGGGTTGTTGCATAGGTGGTATGAGTTGGATACTGCTCTCTGTAGGCACACATTGAAGATCAGTGCTCCTTTAACGTGAGGTAGATTGAGGATCACATCACGGCCTCCCTGCTCAGTGGCTGTGTGTCTTTGCTCACTTCTGTAGAGTTTTTATTTAACTTTATGACTAGTCTAAACTTGTTGATGCTATAACTTTTTTAGGTTTGCAAGAGATTAATTTGAAAGTTTTACTGCATACCTGATAGCAAAACATGAGGAAATATAATCTGATTGTCAATACTTCTAATAAGTTCTTTCCATAGTGAGTACCTGAAAAAATATTTTTAAAAGTTTGTTACTTGAAAGCAAGTAGAAGAGAACATGTTTGTTTTAAGGTTAGTTTTGTGACTGAACAGCAGAATGGGATGCTATCTGAGCAGTAGAACTCCATATGAATGAAACTAGGACCATTCATTGATGCCAGTATTGCATGGCTTTTATTCTTTTCTGAAACATACTGTTCTTAACATGAACTTTTGTGGATTTTTGCCAATAAGAATGGAGTAAGAGGTGAGCATTTGCTGTATGCCCTGAAATAGAATTCCATTTAGTAGGTGAGTTGTTGTTTTTATTTCAGATTGCTTTGGCCTTGAACAAAGCGGATGGAGCCGATGTGGTAAGAAGGCCTTACACAATAGCTGTCTTCTAAAATTTTAGATAGGGCATAACAAAGAAGGAAATGTAATTTAAGAAATTCATCTGCTTTGTGCTTTATGGCATGATGACAAATGGTGACTGTAGGTACTTTAATAAATTAATAATTCTCATCTTAACAGCAATAGGATTAGTTAGAGCATTTCTTTTGGTATATGTATTTGAATTTTGTAAGAGGAAAAATGGAATCAATGACTACTCAGATACTTAAGGTAAAGACCATTTTTGCTAGGGGGCGTTTGGTAGGGAAGAAAGGAAAGATGTTAGCAATAATTGTTCTTTGCTTTTCCTCTAATGGTATTTCACAAATAAATTTACTCAGTGTTGCTTCTTATGATTAAACTATCTCTGAATGTTGATGGTTGGGTCTTTTGTCTTGTTCACTAATAACCTTTTAATGCTACATTCTTCAACATCCTCTGTAATTGTTTTGTGTACCAAAGGCTCTTAAAGACTCTGACCAAGTAGCACAGAGTGATGGGGAGGAGATCCATGCTGCTGAAGAGCAGCTGTTGGGAGAGGTACTTACTTTTTTTCATATTATATTAGACAAATTTGTGATAATTGTGTATCTCATATTGAGATAAGGAAAATTTTCTCAACTATTTTTGGAACAAAAAGTTGGAATAAATTGTTTTCTTAGAGATGTTTAGGGGAGGAATGTGTTTACCTATACTGACAGAGGTATCATCTCTGAACTCCAGCCTCACTCCTGGATTATATGGTTTTAAGTTGAGAGTTGATTAGTTTAATTGGGTCAGATGGCCTCAAGATGTAACAAGATTTTATTTACAAATCCACATTGCATTGTATGTGTAAAGTTTTTTCCTTGGCATATTAATATTTTCAGTCCACTATCTGTAGCATAGGAACTTGGAGTCCAAGTACAAAATGTCTCTCTAAACTGTCATGATTTACTAGAAGTGTGTCCTTAGTTATAATTGGTAATTTTTGTAACTAATTAAAAAGAGTCCTTGAACACAGAGTTGTATCATTAACTTTTTTTCCTTTTAATTCTCTGGGTATTTTTTAACTACTAATAAATAATTTCATACTTTTCTTGTTTTCTAATTTTATTTCTTCTTGAAAAATGAATCAAGAAGTTCTTGTTTCTCATCTTCGACTTTTTCATTGTTCTTTGTGATACGGGACTGTTCTGACTATGACCAAATGGTTTCTACGCTCTTTTACTAAGTTATAAAAATAATTCATCATTAAATATAGACTATTATAAAATGAATAAAAAACTCATTTTCCTTAGAGGTACATCTCCTAGACTTTAATTAACAAGGGAATAAAGGATAAATCTTACTAAAAGTTAGAACTAATTTTGGGAATATTTAGATAGAATTGTAGGATAAAAAATGTACTTTGATTTATATAGAACTAGATTAGCTATGTGTTGTCAAATAAAATACCATTTAGGAGGGTACTTATGAATAATAGGTAAGAAAAATGTGTATTTGTCAAAACACTACTCAAACAATGTATAATTTCCTTGCTGAAAAAAAATTGTGTCTGAGGTAAAATCTTCCCCCTTATCTTGGTGATACTATTTGTTTAGCAAACACGATATCTTACATGTTGAAGCTACTCAGTATATAATAAACTACATTTTTGGTCCTTATTGTCTATTTCAGAAGTCCATAAAGATTTATTATTTTTAGAAAGCAAATTTGAGCTGGGTGCTCACGCCTTCTGAGTGGCCAAGGTGGGTGGGTTGCCTGAGCTCAGGAGTTTGAGACCAGCTTGAGCTAGAGTGAGACCCCATCTCTATAAAATAGCTGGGCGTTGTGGCAGGCGGTGGTAGTCCCCGTTGCTAGGGAGGCTGAGGCAAGACAATCACTTGAGCCCAAGAGTTTGAGGTTACTGTGAGCTATGATGCCATGGCACCCTACCCAGGGTGACAAAGTGAGATTCTGTTACTTTTTTTTTTTTTTGCAGTTTTTGGCCAGGCTGGGTTTGAACCCGCCACCTCCAGCATATGGGACCAGTGCCCTACTCCTTTGAGCCACAGGCACCACTCTGACTCTGTTACTTTCTACACGAAAATTTTTGTGTACAAAATGATTATAACCAAATTAGTATCTGATTCCTTAACGTGAATAATTTAAATGCTCAGTGTTTTTGAGTTTTTAAATTCTAAAATGCTTCTCTTTCGTTGGACAGAGGGAATTAAGACTATAGCTATTCTGTATTAGTCAACATTTACTAATTAAGCTTTATTTACAAATGATACAATGCTGTACTCTGCCCTAAAATTACCAATTTCAAAATACCTCGACCTTGAATACTAGGTGTTCACATTCACATATAGAGGTAACGCAAGCACAGGAGATAGATGCTGTGTGTCATGCAGACAGTATGTTTTTCTTTAAAAATTTATCTCTAGGGCGGTGCCTGTGGCTCAAGGGGTAGGGCGCTGGCCCCCTATGCCAGAGGTGGCGGGTTCAAACCCAGCCCTGGCCAAAAACTGCAAAAAAAAAAAAAAATTATCTCTAATCTCTATGATACATTTTTGTCTTCTTTAGAATTTTTTTGCATGGAAGAGAAAGCATTGAAAGTTATTTGTTGCCACAGTACCTGCTGTCTATTTCTTTTCTTCTAAAGAAAGAAAATATTGGATTTATTTTTAATCAGTCTTGCAAATAGTCTCAGAAATTTATAGCAAAACTATATATTTTTTAATCAAGCTCCTTTGATGTTCTAGAAATGCCTAATTTGAAAAAATACAAAATATATAATTATTGTATATTCATAATAAATAGACTGACTTTTATTCTGTGGACACTAAGTAATTTTTTTCATGATTCAGTTAAAACAAGAACAGCTTACAACCAAAATCTAGTGGATAGGAATTATTAGATATGTAGAAACACATTATTTTAAAATGAAAATATAATATACTTAAAAGTGTATATTATGCATGTTTCAAGCCACTCATAGATGAGGTATCTAAGAAAAATGATTCTTCAGCTTCAGTAATAACTTCTGAGATACCAGTAATGAATATGTACACTTTAGCAGTAGTCTTGATGGCTTTGGATTTTATTTACATTTGGACAGTGGGAGTTCATATGTAGAAATTCATTTACAGAATATTTATAGAAGTTGTAGATCTTTGTGTAAACTTAAATTTGAGAACTTATCTAGAATACCTTGGGATTATTTGTTTTGTCAGTAAATTATTCCATAGTTTCTTTTTGGCTAAATTGCTGCATTTTTCAATTCTTTAGTGCATTAAAGAAGAAAAACCAGAATCTGAATTTCTACCCTCAGCTAGAGGAACATTTAATATTTCCATCAGTGGAGGTGAGTACTTGTTGGTTTTGATTTCTAATTTTTTTTTTTAATCTTTTTGAAAACAGATAATCCCAGAGTTGAAGTTAGAAATGTTTTGTGACAAGTGGTAGGAGGTTAAGAAAGAACTGTTTTCATTTAGTATATATATGTAATTAGTGTTTTGGGAAGGATTGTATATTCAGACACCTCAATGATCTTTAATGATCCAGTTTAGGCTCAGTGCCTGTAGCAGTGTGGTTACAGTGCCAGCCTTATGCACTGAGGCTGGCAGGTTCAAACCCTGCCCGGGCCTGCTAAACAATGACAATTACAACAAAAAAATAGCCAGGCGTTGTGGCAGGCACCTGTAGTCCGAGCTACTTAGGAGGCTGAAGCAAGAGAATCACTTAAGCCCAAGAGTTGGAGGTTGCTGTGAGCTGTGATGCCACAGCACTCTACCCAGGGCGACAGTTTGAGACTCTGTCTCAAAAAAAACCCCAAAAACCCAGTTTAAACAGTCTGGAAAATCTGTTATTTTACGTGTATCTCTGTATATTTGCATAGATCTTTTCCATAAATACTAACAACTTGTTTTAGAAATCAATCCACCAGTAATCAGAAATTAGTATTATGTTCTCCAATTATATGTTTATATAAACTGATATGGGTAGTGTTTTGTTGTTGTTTTTGGTAACAAAAATTCTATTTAACTGGATGTATTCTTCCTTCTTGCAGATATTGATGGTTTAATTACTCAGGCTTTGCTGACGGGTAATTTTGAGAGTGCTGTTGACCTTTGTTTACATGATAACCGCATGGCTGATGCCATTATTTTGGCCATAGCAGGTGGACAAGAACTGTTGGCTCAGACCCAGAAAAAATACTTTGCAAAATCCCAAAGCAAAATTACCAGGGTATGTTATTTTAAAAATAAACAATAATGTTTTGTTACTTTGTTTATAGAAACAGTGCACTCTTACTATAAATAGTTGAAATGTAGAACGCACACACACACAAAAAGAAATGTAGAACACAGTAAAGAATTTTAAAACCCATCCATAATTCCTGGACACAGAAAAAATTGTGGACAGTTTGGCATGATTACTCCAGTTTTTGTTGTTTCTATGTTCAATTTAAAAAATTAAAAAATATTATCATATTACTTTGGAAAAACTTAGCATAGAAAAATTTAAAGGTAAAAATTCCAGGCTCGGCGCCTGTGGTTCCCTAAGGTGGCGGGTTCGAATCCCCAGCCCAGGCCCTCCAAACAACAATGATGGCTGCAACCAAAAAATGGCCGGGCGTTGTGGCAGGCGCCTGTGGTCCCAGCTACTTGGGAGGCGGAGGCAGGAGACTCGCTTGAGCCCAGGAGTTGGAGGTTGCTGTAAGCTGTGATGCCATGGCACTCTACCCAGGGGGATAGCTTGAGGCTCCGTCTCAAAAAAAAAAAAAA
>CAUYQV010059564.1:0-28648 GCA_963574575.1 Galagoides demidoff
GGTTCGTATCCCCAGCCCAGGCCCACCAAACAACAATGATGGCTGCAACCAAAAAATGGCCGGGCGTTGTGGCGGGCGCCTGTGGTCCCAGCTACTTGGGAGGTGGAGGCAGGAGACTTGCTTGAGCCCAGGAGTTGGAGGTTGCTATGTGCTGTGATGCCATGGCACTCCACCCGGGGGGATAGCTTGAGGCTCTGTCTCAAAAAAAAAAAAAAAAAAAAAAGAAAAGAAAATTACATAATTCATACAACAGAGGTCTAAGTTCTTTAAAATATGTAAAACTCCTACAAGTAAATAAGAGTAAGATGAATAACACAATTTAAAAAAATAGCCAAAGATCATGAAAACAGTTCACAGAGAAAAAAAAAAATATATATATATATTTTTTTTGTTTGTTTGTTTTTGAGACAGAGCTTCAAGCTATCCCCCTGGGTAGAGTGCCATGGCATCACAGCTCATAGCAACCTCCAACTCCTGGGCTCAAGCAAGTCTCCTGCCTCCACCTCCCAAGTAGCTGGGACCACAGGCGCCCGCCACAACACCCGGCCATTTTTTGGTTGCAGCCATTATTGTTGTTTTGGCGGGCCCGGGCTGGGGATTTGAACCCGCCACCTTAGGTGTATGTGGCTGGCACCTTAGCCGATTGAGCCACAGGCGCCGAGCCGAGTCATTTTTTTAATTTTAAAAATTTATAATTATTTTGTGCATTGATTTGAATACCCACACAACCTTCCAGATAAAATTTATTTTCTCTTTCCTATGACACATATGAAGATTTCTTATTTCTTATTATATCACATAAGAGTTTTATATTATTTCTAACTCTTACAATTTTTACATTTAGAATGAAAAGTTAATTTTTTAGAAAATTACACTTGGGCTAGATAGAAAATTATTTTATATATAATATATAAAATGCATTGAGAGATCAATCTGAAGTGAGGGAAATAAAGAACTTCAATAGAATTTAAATTATATTCAACATATTTTTCAAATTCATCATTCTTTGACCTAATTACAAGTAGGCCAATTATTTGCTTGGCACTCTATATTGTATGAGGTTCTTAATGGGAACATAGCATGGTATTTTTGTTTCTTCTATGACAGACACATATATGCATATATTTAAGGATTTGTTTAGTTTATTTTAGAAATTAAGTTCAAAAATGGGTAATTGGTATGAAAGCGAATAATTTCTACTTTTACTAAAAAGTACTTCTGACATTTTGCTTACGTATTGATACATTGAAATTTGGTTTAAAATGTCACTATGAAGTCCAGGCATAAAAATATAAATACACAAATAATCGAATACCTTTCTAAACTCAAGGAATACTTTTTCAGTTAGAAAAGACAATGTGAAATCCACTTTGCAGTCACAAAAAGTATAGCAAAAACAATCGATGCTAATTATCAATGGCCTTTGGTTTACTGAATTAGACATATGTATCAAATACAATGTCGATGTACTTAGTCTTTCATGACAGTGGTGTGTCTGAAATCACTGGGGACGATTCTTCCTTCCAATGTATTCCTGGTGATGATAGTACAGCTAGCATGGGGCAGCCATCTATCTGAGTAATAGCAACTGACAGACTAGCCAGGGGGTGGACCTAAAATAAATGTAGAATCAGAGAAAGTCAACTGTGAAAATATTCTAACAGAATAAGCATCAATTAGCATAGCAATGTAAAATCTTGGGGGAAATTAATTAGATTTTATGACCACTGACAATGGATTCTGAGTAAATAGGTTTACGTATCACTGGGGAAGATTATTGTAAATTGAAATGATTCAGCAGAAATGTAGTTACATAATAAGCCTAGGGAAAAATCATTTAATCTGAACGGTAGTTTATGAGAAATTTTGACTCATAAAATAATTATTTAGTATGAGTCATGAAATATCGGGTAATTGGTAACAAGTGAGTAAGAAAAAAATTGAACATTATGACATGTGTCTTTTTATCATTTAAAATTACAGCAGTAATTGCTTCAATTTAGCTATTTAATACATTGGGGGGAAAAACTGTTCCCTAAAATCTATCAACATACACAGAAAGTCCTTCTGTTCATTGATATAAACAAATATATATGCTTATCTTGATAAATTAAATTTTATTCTTCTCTTTTTTTGCAGAGAGAGTCTCACTTTGTCACCCTCAGCAGAGAGCTATGGCATCACAGCTCACAGCAACCTCCAACTCCTGGGCTTAGGCGATTCTCTTGCCTTAGCTTCCCAAGCAGCTGGGACTACAGGTGCCAGCCACAATAGCTGGCTATTTTTTTATTGCAGTTTGGCTGGGGCCAGGTTTGAACTCGCCACCCTCAGTATATGAGGCCAACACCCTACCGGCTGAGCCACAGGCACGGCCCTAATATACAATGGGAATTTTTTCTTAAATGATTTACAGTTTTCTTTCTTAAAAGACTATCAGCAAACATCAGCCTGATACTGCAACTGACAAACTCACCAAGTCCCACTTTCCACTTCCCTGGGGAGAACAATGCCAGAGCAGGTGCTACATTATCATCCTCAGAAAGCCATTTTGTTTAACATGAATAATGCCATTCGGAGGGTTAGCCATCTGTTTGCTGCGTGTCTGTCAGACCTACACCCACAGCAGCATAAAAGCAATGCCTGTGGGTGCCATAATCATAGATCTTCCAAAAAGCTTTTGTCTCTTGTAAAAATGAATTGAGATTATTTTAAGAACTAAGCTATATCTGAAATGTAGACACAAATACTATGTTTTTTGTTGCTTTACAGATCCCGAATATGTAAATCAAATACTTTTTGGGTTTCTGTGTATAATTTAAGAGCTTAAAAAGGAGATGTGAGCAAAGTAATTATAGTTCAAAAATGCGCATCCCTGAAATACAGGCAGGGTGTTGTGTCTATATTTCTTAGAATGTAGATCCCACCGTAAAGTATGAGATTTTCCAAAATATTTATATATATTTTTGCTTCATATTGCTTGTAAGAAAATAACTTCTTTTCTAAACACAGTAAGGAAAAATTATTCATTGAATGTTTTCCAAAAAAGAAAAAAAGAAAATTAAGCATAAGGGAAGTTTAAGAAAGGGTTATGTGAAATTAAGATTTTTTTATTTGATTTTTCTTATTAAATGCTATTCTAATGATAACCATAAATTATTTCTGGTTATATTCCAATATTTTATCACTAGAACATGGTGATAGTTGCTCCAGGATTAATTCAGGAAATGAATAAATAGGAACTATAATACACATATAATTATATTTGTAAAACTTTGTTAAGCATATAATGAAAAACTATAAATGTATATATTTAGCAAAATTCTTTAGGATCATTAGTCCTGCCACAACCATTACATATTCCTGAGAAAACATACCTCCTCCAACATAAGGTTGTCATGGTAGTTAGGAAATGAGTGATAACAGTGCTCAACCTATTTCAAAGAAATTCACATTTCTATCCAGCAATGTTTGAAAAGATGATGTTAAATATGTTTGAAAAATGTGGGAAATGTTTTAAGCAATTTGACTCCATCAGATTCAGGGATTTATTTTTATGTGTATGAAACAATAGGAGACAATTTCAAAGAAATAATAGATCAAAATAAGTAACTTTTGGACAGATAAGCATGAACCATATAGAAGTTCTTGATACTAAGATATACTAGACCCTAATATTGAAGCATAACACAAAAATTTACAATCTCTTTATCTCTCTAGGTTAGGCGTGAGAATAACTTCAGGAAGTTCATGTGCTTCCTTAGAATGTCTGGAGCCTACCATCACAGCCCCATTGTATGAGTTGGTGTGTATGAGTGTTAGCTGCATTGCATTTAGGAGAAATAAGGACAATATACCTAAAATGACTCAGTCCTGGTTTTGAGACTTCTGGTTTTGAGATACAGAGATTTCAAAGAAGGATCACGCATAGTGAGTTGGTACTTGACTCCAATCTACATGAGGCCGATACACTATCCCTACTCTGGGAAACTTAATTTGACTCGGGTTGGTGAAGACATACAGATGATGATAGAAAAGTCAGCAACTCTCACCTGATGATGTTTACATGGGCTCTAAGTTGCAGGGAAGATAATCAATGGGCTTTTATTCCATACTGTGCACCAAATGATAGTATGAAATATGAAGAAAAAGAGCAAAATTAGGTTCGAACTAGAGAGATAAAGGTCACAGGAAATATAACAGAGTTGTGTATATTTACAGATATGAATTAATATTTGTTTTGACTGCTTGTAAAAAGTGGTTTATTTAGGTAGCAAGAGCTCAGGAAGTTACCCCTTTCAGTTATCTAAGACTGAGATGAAGCTCTTGCTGAATGCAATGGCCGATTCACTTAGGAGAGAAGTCTGATGCTGATAAAGAGTCATTGATAATTTAAAATTATAGGCTGTATGAAAAACCAAAAGGATTAAGAAATAACAATCTCAGATTTTGAGTGATGGCTTTTTTGATTTTCCCAAATACTTTTTTTCAAAATTTTTGTGCAGATTGTTATTATATTAGTAACCACACTGATTCACTTTGTCGTTTACATTTCTGATTTCTCTTATGTACTAGGTCATCCACTCCTTGAAATTATAAACACATTTTAATTATCTTCGTATTCCCAGGACCCTAGCATACAACCTGGCATATAGTAGTACAGACAATAGTATTCATTGCATGGTCAAGGAATGAATAAAACTACTCTAAGTTACATATATCGATACTGTGGATATTGACTCAATTAATTTGAAAATCACTTAAAATTTACATAATATTGGAAAAACACACATCGTTTCAAAGAAAAATGGTGTTGAATTGATCTTCAAAGGAAAGTCCAGGACTAAATAAAAAGATGTTGAACTTGCCTTCTTAAAACATGAGCCTAATGTTGTCAGAAAAGTTAAAGTCAAGAGAATGAGAAGTCTATGAAATGTACAATACATGTGAAATTTACGAAGGATGAAAACATCTCAATAAGTAGAGCATTCACAGGTCTGCTACATTCAAACTAGTGGCACAAAGCAATTTTTTGTCCTGATGAGTCTTTGTTTTTGCCCTGATGAGTCTTTGTAGTTTAGAAAGCTTAGAAAAAACTGACTTTTCTTAATTATTTAGTATGTTTTTCCTTAGTTAATATTTTAATTTTATCATTGCTAATAGCAAGCATTCTTTTCAATTTTAGCCAGCGCAATTTTAACCCGAATCAACTATGCCCTACTGAATTTTTTCTTCTAAAGATGAATAATGAAGTAACTTGTATTACATAGGGTCGAGAGGAAAGAATTTCATAATATAATTATAGAAAAGAACTAGTATACACATAGAGTTGGATTTATTTGGCATAGAGAAAATTATAATGGTTACCTATTTTATAGAAATTCTAACATTCGTTAACATATTCTATAGAAGGAATGTTTGTGGTCTCCCAAATTCACTGTTGAAATCTTACCGCCCCCCCCCCATATCATATTAGGAGGTGAGAGCTTTGAATGGAATCAGTATCCTTAGAAAGGAAACGCCAGAAATACCCTCACTCTTTAGCTGTGCCGTCTCATGGCAGAAAGAGTGAGGGGCAATCTCTGGTGCTTATATATTTGATAATGCAGAAATGACTCATTAACAATTCCTTATGTGTTTATTTATCAGGGTTACAGTAGCCTTGGTGTAAATATTCTCTCCTGGTCAGGTTCAGATGTCAAAACGCCTAACTTTAGTCCAGTAGTTCTTTGCTATAATCAAGAAAAGATTTATTAAACAGGCAATAAAGTCCCAAGGCAATAGGCAAAGGATGGCTGTCCGTAGGAGGTGAGGTCTGGAATGTTTTATAAAAGCAAAGTTTGTTATGCTCAAGATTTGACAGGCACGGCCCACTTTCCCCCCCAACACAAAAGTTAAAAGTAGCAGCAAGAAGCACATGCACTTGTGGTGTTCATGAAGGTAAATTTTATTTATTTATTTTTGAAAAGAGTGTCACTCTGCTGCCCGAGTTAGAGTGCCGTGGCATCAGCCTACCTCACAACAACCTCAAACTCCCGGGCCCAAGCAATCCTCCTGCCTCAGTCCTCTGAGTAGCTGGGACTGTGGGTGCCTGACACAAGCCTGGGGAATTTTTTGTATTTTTAAGTAGAGCCAGGATCTCACTCTTGTTCAGGCAGGTCTTGAAGTCTTAAACTCAAGGGTTCCTCCTGCTTCAGCTTCTCATAGTACTAGGATTATAGGCATCAGCCTATATAGCCTGGACGTCTCCAGGTCCAGTAAGTTTCATCTTGAAAGATGTAGACAGGAAATGAGGCTTAGAGAATTTCTTTGTGCTAAATCAAAGAACAGCTGAGGCCCAAGTTTCTTTCTTATGGTCACCCAATCACTACCAAAAAATTTTGTTTAATTATATTTTTGTTTCATAATTGCATTTATGCCAGGGAGTGGTTAGAATATCTGAAGTCATTCTTTTATTGCATCATCCAGAACATAGTTTGGATTTATAATTAAAATAAATTATAAAATTACAATTAAATATCTCATGAATGAAATATGAGCTCAATGGAAAAATGAAAAAAATGTGAAGCCCTACTTAAAAGTATATAATTTCAAATACCCAACAGGGATTAATATTTTATCATATATGTGCCACAGTGTTGGCTACTAATGTTTCTTTGATATAGCTTCATAAAATTTCAGTGCTATCTATAATTAGTTTAATGTCTATAAATTAAATTTCCAGCATAAATTTAATTCAAAATATAAGATTTTATATATATTAAATATTAATCATTAATCCTCTTTTCTGTTCAGCCGTCCTGGCCAAGAAAAATCTTTCATTTAATTTTTTTTTGTAACAGAACACGAGAGAAAAGGTTTACTAGAACTAAAGAATCAAGACAAGGCCTTATGAATCACAGGTGTTTATCATCTCTCCCTCATTAAATCCCGCTAAAATGACATTTAAAATGGCATATACAGAATAGTAAAGAAATTGAGAGAATAATTTATATTTTAAGCCTTTCAGGAAGATGCAAACTGAATGGTCAAGTAGGAATTGACTCAGAAGTTAATAGTGGAGAGGGGCTTCTGATGTCACAAAGGAACAAAGTGACACTGGTTTAGGGTGCAGAGAGAGTGTAGATAATACAAAGTGCATAATTCAATGTGAGTCATTTTGTAAAACATTTATGATTATTTAGAAGGCAAATAATGTCCTGGATGACCTGTAGGGCATGGAATTGAAAAGCAGACTATTAGTAGTATGTTATATTTTCATTGTGAAGAGAATGCATAAGAGAAATGAGTTCACAAAAATTGGTCAGGTTGCTAGCAGAAATAATAGGAAAATATTCAGAACCCTTGGGACTTGAGATTATATACTCCTTGGAAGCTGATTAGTCAGCCTGCCTCAGTTTCCTGGTTGGGTGCGGGTAGAAGACCTGTGACTTCCAGATTAAGGACAACAGTATAGTAGTAGCCACAGTCCCAGCACAGAATGCTGTGCCAGTTCCTCGAGCCTCGATTCTAACTAACAAGGTGACGAGAAAAGGGTCAAATGCCATCTGCACATGTGATGGGCTGCCTCACAGGCAAATCTCTGAGCTTAGAGAACCTAAATATTTTATGATAGGAGGTAAACATATTTCCTTTTTACTCTAGAGGAAGACTTCGTCTTCATTATCGTGGACAGTATGCATTCTGCGTTTGGCTCTGGAGTGATGGCACTGTATCGTCCAAGGCTGTTAGCTGCACAAACGCCTTGAAAATGTTTAGGAGACGTACAAGTAATCATCGTCTCACTTGGTTTAAAAGCAGGATTTTAAAATTCAAAGACTTACAGGAGTGAATGATGTAACATTCCATCAGTTGTAAATATTAAACTAAAAAATTAAGAAAGTATTTGAGTGACAAAAGCCACCGAACAAAACCTATGCCAAAGACCAATTAACAGTCTGGCTGGCAGGTGCTTTAATGATACGACCAATAAATCCTCTGAGTTTATTCTCAGTAAAAGAATAAACATGTGATTTTTGGATAGCAAAAGAGTAGGTTCCAAAATAACCACAAAAACGTCTGAAAAGTCAAAACCAATTACTGATGTGTCTCCTGAAAAATGGCAATGACCAGAATCAAATGGATAGATCTAAAGCCAGCTTTTCAAAGCCAGCCTGGACAAAGCTTGTTCAGTCCATGAAATGATGCTTCCATTTCCTACTTGCTAAGGGCATGAAGAAGGTTATTAAAATTGATTAGCTACAAAGTAGTACATATTTCCTAATGTAATCTTCAAATGCAATCAAGTAGAATAATGGAAGGGAACAGTTTTGCAGAGAATTAACCCACACCCACAAAAATACTATGAACTAGGGATCCCCCCCTTACCGTGCCAGAGAGGAACAGGAGTCCTATAATGGAAATTACCCTCGTTCCCACCATGGAGATGTGAAGCCACCATGATGCGGTGAATCTGATTTTGCATTTATTCTCACTGGTGGTTATTATTATTATTATTTTTATGTTGCTGTATTTAAACACACCCTCTTCCATTATATATAAGGCTCAGGGAAAGCAAATAATTTGTGTGTGTGTTTGTGGTGTTATTTTTTTCCCGGGTCTCATGAGCCAGAAAAACCACAGAGATCTGGATTTGAGTCCGATGCCATGACTAAATCCCTCACCGAGTTTTCTTCCTGGGAGAACCGGTGAGTGCGCTTGCCTGCTGACCAAAGAGCGCAGCAAGTATTTTTGACAGAAAGACCCAACTGTTAAAGACTGCATTATCATTAAAAAATATCTGCCCCCCCTTCCAGGAGAAGCATTATACGTGGATCACTATAAAAGTTTTGAGACAAACTGTGTTTTGGCCCATTATTTCACTTCCAAGAAACACAGCCGACAGCGTCCTTTCGGCTCAGTTTGTCACTGTTTGGGGGAAGGCTTCATTTGTTTCTGTCCACATGGATTTTACGTTTCTTGATTTTTTGGTGTATCTCAAACTTTCCTAATGATCCCTGACTGATTCGTCATTACATTACCCAAGGGACTGTAAAGAAACTGGTCAGCATATGGAGGCGAGGTGATCAACATAAGGAACGAGGCCTGCTGTCCTGATATGCACATGACAGGCATGACTGGCTTATGAAAATCAGATCAGTGTAGGGAGGTGGTCAGTTACAGAGGCGGTACTGTATTTTCTTGGCCCCAGTGAGATGAGCCTTGTCCTGGAGGGTGGTGCCTGTGGCTCAAAGGAGTAGGGCACCGGCCCCATATGCTGGAGATGGCAGGTTCAAACCCAGCTCGGGTCAAAATCTGCCAAAAAAAAAAAAAAAAAAAAAAAGAAATTTGCCCTGCAGCTTTCTTTGGCCAATGAACAGAGAACATGAGGGCCATATGTCTCCTCTGCACAAAAACTTTGGAAGTACATGGTTTGGCGTTATTTGTTTTCTTCTGCCCTGATGTGCGGCAAGCTCCAGTTAGAGGATATTCCATAAGACTGAGTAGAGGACAAATCAGTACATGAACCTGAGCTGCCCCAGAACGACCATGAACGCACAATTTTCAAAGGGAATGAACCTTCGTCGATTTTAGCCTCTGAGGTTTGGGAGAGATTACCACAGAATACCACCGTCTATTTTATTGTTGTAGCTTTATATTGTGTCAACTCAGCTATCCTGGCACTATATTTATTAGTGTGCTCTTGCACACCTGGTTCTGGGTGACAATTGGACATGCAAAGCTTGACCAAATTTTGGGAGACAGAAATAAAGCAGTAGCTGGGGTTCTGGGTGACAATTGGACATTCAAAGCTTGGCCAAATTTTGGGAGACAGAGATAAAGCAGTAGCCGGCATGCTCTGATGCTCAGAATAAGGCACCAGGCACCCTTGCTGCCTGCATCAGAGAGCTTCAGGGTAGTGGAAGGTGAGTTGGAAGTCCAGTTTGTCATAGGAATTCTAATTTTGTTCTTGGGCTCCAGTTTTTCCATTCACTCTTCCGCTATACACCTAGTGTTTCCAACCTTAGGTTCATCATTAGAATTTCATTGACTTTTTTCACCAATTGTAATTGCTAAAGTCCAATCCATGAAATAAATCCATTATTCTATTCCTCCCATATGGATTGAACCCTAATTGATAAACCTGTGAGATGTTCTTTAGTTGTGACTGCCGCACAGCATTTGTAAAGGACATTCCATTCATGACTTCTAATCCTTACGATAATTCTTCAGGTGAAGCATTCCTGCTTGCAATTGAGAGATGGTAAACCTGGAATAAGAAACACGGCTTTCCAAAGACCAAACAGCAAGCCATGAGAGCCGTATTGGAACCCATGTTTTGACCATGTTCTTTCAGCTATGCTGTGCTTCTTACTGCCAAGAGTTTACTCATTATATTGGTGATTCTTTGCTAATACACAGCATTTCCATGTGGAAGAGGTCATTTTGCACATTTTTACTGCCAACTTGCAGCCATTTCTTGAACTATGGGATATAGAAATGAGCAAAACTGTGCACCCATTTTAGAGGCCAAATAATGACAGGAGAGAATATGACCCCCAGAATATTGCTTTGCATGCTGCAGTGCCTCCGCACACGGTAATGAAGGCTTGAATATCAGCAGGAGAGAGGAAAGTGACAATGGACATTAAAGCTGAGCTCCTGCATTCTCTCTCAATGGAGCATGAAATAGGCATGTCACCGTGTCAGCAGATGCTGGGAAGGATTTGTTTAGGGCCTCGTCCTTTCAGTACTGCGCGTCGGCTTCTGGGGGAGTCAGATTCTCCAACACTGAGACTCTCTTACACCTCCTCATTTCTTCCCCACTTCAACCCTCTGCTGTTACAGATCTACCGTGATACTAAATTGCTACTTTGTCGGGAATGTGCGCAAGCCTTTTAAATTTCTAAGGTGGTGAGGTTTCATGAAAGGCAGATTATTATCGTACTGCGAAAGTATCACTTCTTGAGAAGGAAAAGACATCAAACCATATTAAAAATGCATTTTCATCAGCACTGTTCTACTCATCTACCCAGGCCACATAGTAGCATCATTATATTGATATTAATCCCAAATTTATAAATCCTCAGATTATAGTAACCCAGGAACTTAAAACTACTAATAATGGTCATTTCAAAAGTACCTGATGTATATATTTCACTTGGAGTAAAATTCATGCTACTATGCTAGGGTGAGCTATTTGATTTTTCTAGGCTTCATATATGTAACTTATTTGTAAAATAAAGTAGCAAGTCTGGATAACCTCTAAGCTATATTCTAAGATAGACATTTTCACGACAACTTATTTTTACAGAGGTCATCTCAATCCTTACATAATTACTTAGCCTCTGTGAGGTCTAGCGCTACATCTAATAATAGAGAAAGTATCATCATTTCATGTTCATTCTGTTTTACGATTTCACAAATGCTGTATCAGAACAAATTAGCATAAATTCCAATAAAACTCATTGCGAAAATAAAGTTCTATTAAAAAGCAATAATTGTCATAGGAATACAATGTCTGAATTAAAAAAGCAATGAGGGATTCTAACTTATTTTTCATTCATGAAACTGCCTAAATTGTTACTCCTATTCTATAGTTCTTTAAAGAAAAGTTTTAATACATGTGTTAAAGTTAAGGCTTCATGCTAATTTCAGCCAACTTGGAATGTAATACAGATGTGGTCAGTTAAGGAAAGGAGATAAGTGTATAAATAGGAACTCAGAGTCTGAAATACACGCAGTATGTTTAGCAGACAGTGTTGAGGGAGCTTCCCACACACAGTGGAATTAATCATTGAAACCATATGATGTTAATAAGGTGTCTCATTAGGTACAAAAATGGTCAATATAAGCTTTTAAACTTTCTTGATTGCATGTCTACCTCACAGGCTTACACTGAACTTTAATAACAGTTCTGAGAGGTTTTTCTTTAAAGAAACTTGAATGATTTGCTTAACTAACATTAGTTTATATTTAGAACCAAATTATATTGTTGGCTCAGTGAAATTCCATTTTATACTAAAACATCTAAATTACTCATTGCCAATATATTCACTTCTAGGTGTAACGCTTACTTATGCAATAAGTCAAATAAGCAAAATAATGAATTATTTGAATTGCACTTCCTTATGTATTTCCTTATTATCATAATTTTATTTCCTTATTATCATGTTAAGAAATGTATTTTGATTTCTTTGAAAGTTCCATCCATGAACTGCACTTTATTTTCTTGACTCATGCTGCAAGTTATTAAGTTAAATACCCTAAATAGTTTTCCTATTTAAGCAAGGCTATAGATAGATTTTCTCAAAAAACTTTAAATATATAAATCATATTTGAGGCATATAATTCCACAAGTAGTGTAAATACATAGCCTTCACTAAAATTAAATACAAATTATGATATTTTTGCAAATGTCGTTAAGGTCAACAAGACAAAACAAAAAAAAATCTAAAACTATTTAATTTCGGGCCTGAAATCCATATATAAAATGGCAGTAATGAACATTGTTTTAGGATGTTTTAGAGCTAGTGCTTAGTATTTTAAATTTACTGAGTATGGAAAATGCATAGTTCAATTTCTGAAAACTGTATTGTTAGGTATTCATTGCCTATTTTCTTGCTTTCAATCATATCACAAAATGAAGTATAAAAAAATTCAGAAAAAAGACCTTTCTTCTTGTTCCCACTTTTTGAATTTTATTTCTAGAGTTCAGTAAGTGCTCCAAATAGATAGAATACCTTGGAAATTAAAAAAAAAATCTTTCTTTGTTGAGATATATTTATAGTAGCCTCAAATATTCCTGAAATAAAGCTATTTAAATTATCATGAGTTCATGATTACTTAGAATAAAAACAACTGAAGCACGATATGTATTTTTTGGAGGAAATACGTACCCTATCTTGCTGGAAGTACCTGTCATGCTTAGCTTCCTCATGATAATGTGACTTCTTACCATTCATGCTTTCTTCCCCACAGTTCAATATCCAGTGTTTAAGAAATATTTAATTTTAGAAAGTGATCAGAGTATTTCTGTTTAAACTTTGATTATTCCTTGTTTAAATCTGGCTAGTTGGTTGGAGTTCAAAATGCACTTTCTAGATTCACATTAAGTAGATTTTTTAATTAAATAGGAAATATTCTCATGCATATTATTGGTATTTAGAATTGGTCAAAATATTTAATTGTACTTACAAATCACACTGACAATTTAAAAAGAGATTTAAAAACTGTGCACCTCAAGAGTATCCAAATTCAGATATTAGGTTACTAAATTTTGATAAATAGCTAGTGTGGATTTTCTTACCAGGTTGTAGATACACAGTACTGGATTGATGAAGGCCAGATGCTGTCTAAACAGCAGGTCTTGAATGAGAGATATTAACTCAGCTTCTGTGGTGTTTGTTTCGTTAGTCAGAAAATAGTCACATCACAGCTAGGATTCAAACTGGTCTCCTCATTTCAAATAGTCCTTCTGCCCTTTCTACTTTTAAGAGAGAAACATATTGACCCAAAACCAACAGGTTTACAGTCATTTGACCTTTCAAAGAGAATGAATCCTTGTGAGCACCGGATAAGGAAGTCGTATGATCCATTTTCCTTCCTTCAAATAAGAAGCTGGGTTCAGAGAAATGTGTTTCTATGTGTCAAGCAGCCTGGGACCCATTTTAGATTTCCACAGTGAATGATAGTATTTTGATCTGTTGAAAGATTTGGACAATTGAATAAAAATGCAAATCGTGTTTTTCTTTTTTTTAGAAAAAAAGGTTAAAACAGTGGGATGAGTTGTCGATTTCTAAGACAATCTTTTCCCTCTGTTTATTAAGAATAGGAAGAATTGATTGCAATAACAAAGTTAGGAATATGTGATTCCACATTATATCCTCAAATGCATGAAAACTCAGAGAATAAAAATTTAGTCCAAGCTTCTATTTATTTTCATACTTTTTAGACATTGATGAAATATTAATAAAAGATCTACATATACTTTCAAGATTCTAGGTAAGATGCATATTTTCTTTAAAATATTGTTGACTTCGTATATAAAAATTACATATCACTGAATATGACTATAAATATGTATGTCTTAAGTAAATATCAATTTCCACCAGTACAGTGCAACCTGGAGAGGTATAAGCTGGACATCATTATGCTCGATACTACTGTGGCCACCCCCCAGGGGAGAACTTCAAAGGTGACTGAGGTGCTATTCAGCAATAAGGAATGTAGCACTTTTTCTAGGATTGGTCCTCAAACTTAATTTTTGGCCCTCATGCACTACTCTGATGCAATATAAAGATCTCCAATGAAGTCTTCAGAAGTTTTCACACAGCTAGGCATGTTTAAATTCTGCAACCTCTCCATTTAAAAGGCTGGAAACTTGTATGGTTGATGAGACATTGTCTAGGGCGCCACAGCAAACAGATATTTGGGTCTGTTTGTTATACGTGTTCTGAACCAGAGCCATCCTTCTAAGGTCTTGGCACAGCTAGTTTAAAATATTTTTCTGAAGTGACACTCTGTTCCCATTCTACTAGCAAGAATTTCCTGTATGAGTATGGTGATAATTGCAACATATATTAATTAAAGGTAAATAAAATGAGAATTACTAATGAGATCTTAAAAGAAATATATTGGCTGACTTTATAGTCTAATAAGCAACCATTATCTTCTTTTTAACGTGCCTTCCAGCTGAATCTACATTGTTATTAAAAATTATGTAACACAAATAATTCCAAGCCCTCCCTTGAAATGTCCCAAATTTATCTGTAATGAATCCCAGGTACTCACCTATTTGCTTCTCAGATTCTTCTTCACAGCCTTGGTTACATGTTCTATGTCTCATGTAAGAAAAAGGGAAAGATATATCATAATAGGAAGCAATGGTTTTTTTTTTTTTTTTCTGCTCATACAAAATGCTCAAGACTGGTTTCAGATGCTCCGTGAAGTTCCTGATGGGGGAATATGATAACGTGGTTATGGCAAGAAGAGCAACATTTGGACTCTCCTAATGAGATTTAAGGCAAATTTATATCAGTATTTTCTATGGCTTATATGTTATTTTTTGTTATCAAGTTTCTTACAGGGGATGGTATTTATGGTTACAAAGGGTTTTTAAAAATGGCTTAGTTATCCATTGGAAGTTGTCCATTCCCACTGCCAAAAAAAAAAAAAAAGAGAGAGAGAGAGAATCATTTCTCACATCTCAGGGAAGGCAGTATAATAAATCAGTAATTTTTAAAATAATTTATATAACTATTTGTGTAACCCTCAAAGTGTAAGGGAACTGTCTGAAGAAATTTAATGCAAATGAAAAATCACAACACCCATTTAAACTGCCCCGAGTCTTTTCCTTTTTCCTGCCTTAATGACTGTTGAGAACCACATCAAAATAAAATATAAAAACCAGGGAGCATATTTTTTGTATAAAAATAATAATGGAAAATCTCAGGAAATTACTTGCTTTTACTTCAGTTATCTTAGGAAATATAGAGTTAAAGAAAATGAAAAACACAGCCACCACTGTCCTCTTATTTCTTGTCTTATCATTGACATGTGAAGGTAGTCTCCTTAGCTCCTATAAAGTTATCCCCATCTGTAAGCGTGTGTCTGTACTCTGGTAAGCAAAACCTATTGCACAAATACTAATATAACAGTGGTGCACCAGTTCAGAGATAATTTTAAACCTTACACAATTATACTGCGCTAGGGCCTAAGAACGTGCAATGATACATGTATATATATCCATGTGGTAGCTAATTCTTTCACTAGCAACACTCAGTGAAATAAAATGCATTCTTTAGACATTAAAAACATATATCTCGGCAACAAAATAGAGTGCACACAGTGCCTTTGTATAATATTACAAAAAAGTCAAGAATCCACAAAGAGCATCAACTTTTTGCAATGGAGACTTCCCCTACACGAGTAGCAAGAAATCATGAGCAATTCATATATTGGGGAGGTAATCTAGGAAACCTTAGCTGGGTGGGTCCCACTGAGATAGAAAAGAAAAGGATAACAAGAGCTGATTCATTATCAAGCAAGTTACCACTGTGGACAACTGGAGATTAATCCCTCTGGGGAAACCTGGGAAATGGGACAGGATATAGTAATTAGAGTTTTCTGACCTGAGGGACAAATAAACTGACATTTATTTACCAATTCCCATTGGTTTCGTTTGAGGGTTGTCCCCGGCTCTAGGTAATAATTGCCCCACATTTCCAGCTTGCCTTATACACTGGCACGGTGTATTCTGCTGTCTACAAGACTAACTCTGGCAGAGAGTTTAAAGCAGGTCTGGGAAGCTCTCAAATGGAAGGAGTATCGGTGTGGTACAATACTATCCTCTGTGCCACCTCGTCTTTAAAGCACATATGACGGTCTCATCTAGGATTTGATACGAGTTTGTTTTCTTTAGGCCAAACTGCCTCATGAGAACAGAAAACATACTTACAACTGAATAAAAAAGTGACAGCCCCCCAGGCTGCCCCTCAAAAGAGGAGGAGATATTGTACATCAAAAGCCTTCTGTGTATGGGAGATGCCCAGGGTGATTTGTTGATAGCAATTTTAATACCCTTGCTGATAATTAACAATATCACACCATGCTAGCTTAGATCATCATATTTCCACTTTCCTGAATCTACTTTCTCTGCTATAAAAACTCCCTCAGTGCCCTTAACCAAGAGGAATTGCCATGACTGTGATCAGCTCTAATTTCCAAAAAGACTTCTAGGCCACTTGTTGGCCAAGAATGAATTTATTCAAAGTAAATATTGTGTAAATATCATAAGTCCGGTTTTAGTAGTGCTGTCAAATCCTTCACCACACAGTGCACCAAAGTACACTATCCCCAACACTGCGCCTAAATTTCTGGTAAACTACTTTATCACCAATGTATGGCATTTTAAGTCTTAAGTGGTTTTAATATTTTGTAGATAAGTTGTGGTATTTTAATTTGGTGTTAATTTATATTTCACTGGTTACTAAAGAGTTTGAATATTTTGTAAATGTCTAAGTGTATTTATCATGGATAATGTGAAGTTCCTGGTGGGGGAATCTGATCACGTGATTATGGCAACAAGAGCAACATTTGGCCTCTCCTGAGGAGTGGCCTGAGTTTCTTGTTCATATTTTTAATTGGATTCTCTGTTACGTTTATTACTGATCGAAAATAGTTTCTCTATATAAATTTACTTAAGGGTATTGAAACTGACAACCTCTATTTGCTAGATGATATTTTTGCACAATTATACCACTTTTATTAGAAATCCTTATCTATTTATTTTAATTCAGTTTAGTTAAATTTCATTAGTCACTTTATTGTCAGTGCATCTGTATCCTGTCTAAGAAGTAGTTCCCCAAGCCAGGGCTGAAAAGCATTGTTATAAAAAATCATCTAGAAACTTTAATGTTTTACCTTCATGTTAGACTTTATTTGTCTGAGACAGATTTGTATATTACATAAAATAGGAAAGAGACTCTGGTGATTATTTCTTTCCAAACCTGTGGCCCCACTGTCATCCTAGAACTTGCCTTGTCGGCTGCTGTACCCATTCTCTCCTCAGTGTTAGGTTTTCTTCTCTCTGGTTTAAAATCTGGTAGATAGTCGAAAGGACCATCAAGTATTATTCCCCCAAATAATTTGTAGGCAACAAATTTAATATACTATTGTATAGGTGAAATATCTGGATTAAAAATGTAATATTCTTTTAGATACTAAAGGTATTATTCTGTGTCCCCTAGAAATTTAATCTATATACTGGAATGTTCAATTTCATTGCCAATTTTGTTTCTTTTTCATTGGCACATTTTTCAGGGCAAAAACAAGATTTTTCTGTCAGTGCACATATTCTGAAATTTTACTATTATGAGTCTTATCTTTTTTAGCTCTTAATTTTTCTGGAAGTTTGAAATAATTTTAAAGTTATTCCCTTTAAGTCTATGTATTTTATTATTTATCTAATTATTATTTTATAATTCCATTTTTTTTTAAGACAGTATCTCATTCTGCTATCTGGTATTTGGGCTGGGATGGTTCACTCTAGCTTTGATCTCTTGGGCTCAAGCAATTCTCCTGCAACCTTATGAGTAGCTGGGACTACAGGCATGAGCTCCCATACCTGTGGAATTTTTTTTTTTTTTTTTGTACAGAACTAGTCTCACTATGTTGCCCAGGCTGGTCTTGAACTCATAGTCTCAAGTGATCCTCCAACTTCAGCCTGCCAAAGTGCCATGTTTACAAGTGGGAGGCACCATGCTCAGACTAAAACATGTATTTTTGCTATACTTCAACTGTTCATACTTCTGAAATTTTATGCTATATATTTTTTGTTATCAACATGACAAAATATGATGTATAATGATATAAGAATATTTCATATATAATCACTTTGATTAAATAACGAGATTGATAAAAGTACAAAAATGATTAAAATTTAATAGACTAATGAGTACAAGGAATATAATGCTTTTGTAATAACCTTACCAAAATCATGAGAAACTCATACCTATAAGGTTTTCTAGCCAATATATTGTAACCAATATATAGCCAGTAGTTTGCTAATACACAGCAGGGATTTCATGATAAGTTCTATAAGGGCATAACCTTCATTATTCACCATTTGAAGAACATAACAAGAAAGAGATGTTAGATTGAGTAGAAAACATTTTGGGTTTCTAGATAATACCTTCTACCAGCTGGGCATGGTGGCTCATGTGGGTAATCCCAGCACTCTGGGAGGCTTAGGTGCAAAGACCTCTTGAGCTCAAGAGTTCAAGGCCAGACTGAGCAAGGAGAGCCCGACTCTCCTAAAAATAGAAAAATTAGCTGAGGATTGTAGGGGATGCCTGTAGTCTCAGCTTCTGGAGAGTCTGAGGCAGGAGGATTGCTTGAGTCCAGGAGTTTGAGATTGCTGGGAAGTAGGCTGATGCCAGGGCACTCTAGCTTGGGCATTAGAGTGAGACTCTTGTCTCAGAAAAAAATAAAATAAAATAAAATAAAACTCACAAATACTTTCTTCCTAACTCAGTGAGGTATATTATTAATTTACACATAAATCCAGAAATATTCATGGATGGCCTGACATGGTAGGTACCCAATTACATGAGAGATTCTATGCAAAGTGCGCCAGCAGAACCTGTGATTTAAGACTCTTTAAGTTTGTCGCCCTCACTTTTCTTCTTCACGATTACCTAAAATTGTTCATTAACATTCTCATTCCTGTCATCACCACTCCCCAAAATGAAGATAAATATTGCATCATTTCCCTTCCTTTATATTTTAATTGATAAATTATGTAATTTCAATGATCTATGTAGCATCAGGTTATTAGAAAGAGTTCATAATACCAACCCTTAAACCTGTCCTTTCGTCTGCCAGAAATGTCTAATTTATCACAGTCATTGTGGGATAAATTGAGAAATATTGAAATGTCATTTCATCCCTATATATCTTTTATATCACCCACTGATTAGATTAAAAGATTTAGCAAATATATTGTCCATTCAAGAGTTTTTATTTAACATGTAACTAGGTACTGTTCCAGATATTAGTAACATGGTACTATAATGCTTAGGTGAAACAAAACAAAACAATCTGTACTCTCGTGAATTCATGGAGCATAGATTCAAATGAAATGAAGGGAGGAAGAGTAAGAACAGAAATCTCCAGCAATTTTCTCTGCAGAAACACCCCTTCAGAATAATCAAAACTCAGGAGAGTGATCAGAGTACCTCGTTCTAACATTCTATCCTGGAATAGAATCCCCCACACAGAGGGGGCACAAAAGACAGTCCCTCATTTTCTACACCACTCCTACCCCATCCACCAGCAATGCTATGCCAGTGAGCCCAGTGGAGAGAGAATCCATTTGCATCAGGAAGGGAGAGTAAAGTGACTGTGGGACTTTGCATTAGAACTCAAGCTCACGCTGTCACAGAGGAACACATCATAGGGCAAAACTCCACCAGGACCCATAAAGAAAGCATTTAGATCAACCTAACCAGAGGAAAATCCTCTGCTCTCTAAACCTGAGTTCTGCCTAGTAGCACCACAGGCTAAAGAAAGTGTCTAGGAGCCTGGAGTACATTAATAAAGCAGTCAGATCACAAAGTCCATGGGAACTTCCTATGGCTATGCTGGTTCAGAGCCAGTGGTCTTAGCATGCAACTGAACCAGTGAGTCATTAGTCATGGTGGCCAAGCCAGGGCCTCTGTCCCCTGCTCCCTGCCCAACTATAGGCAGTGTGGCTTGGGGAAGAATCTTCTTCCCGTTGGGGAAAGGAAAGGGACGAGCTCAAAGGACTGTGTTGTGCAACTGGGATACCAGATCAGCCATAGGAATAGTAAATCATCTACCAAGCAGATTTCTGAAGTCCCTGACTCAAGGTCTTAGTGCCAAATAGCATTTCCAGAGCCACCCTGGGCCAGAAGGAAACACTACCCTGAAAGAAAGTAACTTTCTGGCAGGATTCACAACCTGCTGAATAAAGAGCACTAGGGCTTTGAATACAAATTAGCAGCAGCCAGGCAATAGTCATCATGGACCTGGTGTGAGACTGGTCTGGTTTCAGGTCTGACCCAGTGGCCACAAGAATATGCCCACCTCATTCCTCCATCAACTTAGCAGCCAAGCACAGAGCACAAGGAAAGAGAGGGAGAGACTCTACCTGGTCATCCAAGGAATTCTCCTATGTCTTACATAACCAAGACCACCAAGGAAGTACTACCAGGAGTTTGTGAGAGTAACAGCCCTGCTGGGCTTGGGGCACCCAAGTGCAGAAAATGGTTGTTGTGACAAAAGTCTTAGATCACATCGCTCAATTTCCCTTGAATATCCGGAAAGTCTTCTCAAGGAGCAAAAGTTCAGGGCAGGCTCTTTGGATCCTGCCTGCAATCACAGCACTCTGGAGGCAGAGGTGAAAGTATACTTAACTCCGGGGTTTGAGACCAGCCTGAGAGAGAGGGTGACCCCATCTCTCCTGAAAATAGAAAAATTAGTCAGGTGTTAAGGTAGAGGCTCATAGTCCCAGTTACTCTGGAAGCTGAGGCAAGAGGATTGCTTAGTAGCCTCAAATTAAAAATTTACAACAGATACGTAAAACGTAAAATACAAAAATTATAATTTACTACCAAATAAAATCATTTTCAACAATTAAAGACAGGAAAGAAAAAATAGAGGACCACAAAACAAACAGAAACCAAATAATAACATAGCATTAATAAGTCCTTACTTTGCAATAATAGCATTGAATGTGAATGCAGTAAACTCTTCGATAAAAAGAACAAGAGTGACTAAACTGGGTAAAAATCAAGAGCCAACCACATGTCTGCTAGGAACACACTTCACCTATAAAGAAACACATAGACTAAAAATAAAAGGATGGAAAAGATATTCTATGCAAATGGAATACCCCAAAAGCAAAAGTAGCTTACATTTGTCACATAAAATAGATTTCAAGACAAAAGTTGTAAAAATAAGACAAAGAAGATCATTATATAATGATAAAGGGGTCAGTTTAGCAAGAAGATTTAACAATTCAAAATAGATATGTACCCCAAACTGGAGCACCCACAATATATAAAGCAAATATTACCAGAGCTAAAGAGAAAAATAGACCCCTACACACAATAATTGTTGGAGACCTCAACACTCCAGTCTCAGTGTTGATCAGATCATCATGACAGAAAACCAACAACAAGGAAACATTAGATTCAGTCTACACTATAGACTAAACAGACCTAGTAGATATTTATACAATGTTTTATCCAACAGCTGCAGAATACACATTCGTCTCCTTGGCTCAGGAATCACCCAGGAATAGATTTAGAGGTGTCAGTAGACATAGGATGACTGGACACTATTTCAAAAGTTGTTAATCTATGTCTCCTATTTGGAACATTCTGGATTTTCATAAGAACCAAAGATAATGCTTCTGGTCATTTAAGTTCAGTGTCTTGACAGAGTCTTCCCAAAGTCTTTTTTATTTCTAGATTTTTGTTTCACTTGCCCTAAGAATAAGAAGGATATGGGACATGAAATTTATAAACGTACCCTGGAACCTTTGCAAGCCAGTGGTTTATCTCTGCAGTAAAATGAGTCCCTTGCTCTGACTCAGTCCAGAAAGAAATATCAAGATGAGGAAAAATGTCAGTTACTAATTTCTTTACCACTGTTGTAGCATTAGTACACACAGTTGGGTAGCATTCAGTCTGTCCACTCATCATGTAAACAATAATCGAAGAGTAAGAAAAGCTTGAAGCTGGAGGAAAATACAAAACATCAATTTGGAGTCCCACGAGAGGCAGTCTAGGCTTTTGGCAGCTTCCTGGAGAGTGCTGGTTTCCTCCTGGGATTTGGTAAGATTTACAAATAGTGCACTAGCAAATAATTTGCTCAGAGATATTGTAGATCCCAGGGCAGTATCAACTATATCATTTTTTTCTTAATCATCCTGTTTGCCCATATGTTTCATGTCATAAGAGATAAGTCCAAGGTAAAAGTTAAAAGAAAAGGGGTCATTTTTCCCGTATATTTACCAGCCTTACCTGTTCTATCATTTTCTAGTCATGCAGTGGCCATTTCCATTCCCTTAGTGAGGCTAGGCAATGAACAATAAGCAATCCTACAAGAAAGCTGAACAGCTTGTCAGAGGGCAGTGATTATGGGCCCCACTGGCAACAGGAAAGTCAGCAGAAGAAACTACAAGATTTCCAAACCATGCCAGTTGCATGGTGGACTCCTGAGGCATATTTTGAGTCTGTGTAAATCGTGAAAGCTTTTCCTTTTGCCAATGTGGACGCTCCAGTGGGGGCTATGACAAAACTGTCTCAAGGCATTTTCACGTGAGATTGAGGGCCCTGAGATACTTTATGTCCTAAGCAAGAACAGTTGTCTGAACTCACTGAAGTCTAGAATTAGAGGCTTTATGGCCTCATTCATCTGGAGTTTTTAGAGGAACGAGTCTAAAAGAGCAACCTGTTTACAGAGAAAAATGTCATCAACCTATTGTACAGGTACTGAACAGGAGTGGGACTCCTGGGCAAAGGTTATAGAGTCGAAATCAGTTTTGAGCATTTGAGTAAATACTGGAGAAAATTCTCAGTATTTATGGTGTTCAGTTCCATGTCAATTATCTACCGCTGGGTGAATCTAAAGCAAAACTGTGAATCAGGATGCAACAGAATTGAAAAAAACAGTTGAGCAGAGGACGCGTGAGCTAAAAGGAATTTGGGTTAGTTTCTATCTTCTTGATGTAGTACTTCGGTGCTTATTGTTAAGCTAATTAATTATACGTCTTTTATATATTTTGCTTGTAAAATATCTCATACACATGACATTTATAGACACATAGAAATACAGATGTACAGACAGAAGGTGTTCTAATAGAACTTATATAGACTTTATTTGCCTGCTCTTAAATACTATTTTCTTTTATGAAGACTATTAAGCCTTTAATTACCAAGTTATGGTTTTAAGCAAATATTAGCTAGACAGTACTTTGTTTTTACTAAGATTTTGACATTTCTGTAGGTGTTTGCCACTTCCAGGGTCAAATACTTAGACATGTATAGGTAGACGTTGTCTAAAGATAGAGTACTCATTTCTTCAGAAATCAAAATCCTATTATTGTCTTAAATCTTGGCTTTAGCTCTCTGATCCCATGATCAACTTAGGCAATGACTGTTTTTCCTCACCCAAGTGCAGAATAAAAAGGATCCAAGGTGATTTAACATAGAAATTTCTGTGAATTCCTGAAAGCCGGAGTTCACACTCCTGCAGTGTTGCCATTTCTCTATGAATTTTTGCCTAACCCAGATATTTGACAACTCTAACTGGATCCATGTTAATTAGTTATCAGATCCAATCTGATCTTAGACCTATTTTAGTTTCTGAATCCATAGAATAAAAAACTTGTGTAAACATGGAGAGTTCGAAACACAAAGGTGTGGTACTTTGGAATTTGAGAGACCCACAAGCCTCAGTTAGACAGCAGTGGACACAATAGGCCTAATGGGTGCCTCTCCTGGCCTCTCAGTGCTCCTAGGGAGGCGGGGAGGGTCTGCAGATGCTCTATCTCGGAACCCACTTCTGACAAAATCATTTTAAAAGAGGTTAATTGAGCAAAGAGCAATTCACTAATTCGGCAGCTGAATCAGAACAAATTTAGAGAGATACTAATGCTACAGTATGGTTGAAGAAGATGGGTAGGAAAGATAAAGTTACATAAAGTGTAAGTGTGGTTTAGAAACAGCTGAATCCATTACAGATCAGTGTCTGGCTTACTTAAATGTAGTTTGAACAGTTGGCTGCCTTTGACTGGCCAGAATGCCATAATTGGCAAAGAGGAAAGAGTAGAAATGACTGATGATGACTGGATCAAACTTTAGCTGGAACAAACATTTTTGCTTTGAAGAATTTTTTTTAATTGAAGTATCCTTTTAAGTGAAATCAACAAGCCTTAACTGAGATTATAACTTTTTTTTTGGATGTGACCTTTTTTTATTTTTTTATTTTTTTTTACTAAGTCATATGCACATAGATCATGAGTACATTTATGCATATTTGGGGTACAATGTGTTGATTTTTTATATAATTTGGAGTGCTTACATCAAGCTAATTAATATAGCTTTCACCTCATTTACTTGATTATTGTGTTAAGACATTTATTCTATATTTGATATATCTCACTTGTACCCTTGCAATACGCTCCATTATAACTTAATCGAGGAAGCAGGTGGTGTCTTAAAAGAGATGGAGAGCAGTTTTTGATCAGGTCGACAAAAGCCACAAAAACAACCAAAGGTAGAAAATTCTCAGTATCCATAAACCAGAATAGCCCACTTTTCTTTTATTTTGGTCCAGTCATATTTCCCATGGCATCAGCTTTTCAGCTGAGTATTTATACATAAAGGACTAATAGTCCAGTATGCTTGTACAGAATACAGAAAATGAACAGTAGTGCACATAAGAAGAATGGCAGAAGTTACTCAGACATCAAACAGAAGGGAGCATTCTCTGCTCTGAAATCAACTCCGATCCTGAGGTAACATTACAAAACTTTAACCATTAAGGTATGAGGTAAATTTGCCTCTGACATTATTCCCACCAGGGCAATATTCAAAGAATTTTTGTCCTTGTGTTAGATCAGACATTTGCTCTTCAATTTTGTCATGGAAAGCACCTCGAGAATAGAAAAGTTAGCATCCTATGGACTCAATACTATGTTGAACTTGCAGATAAACAACCACATCTAATGGGTACAATCTTGGGGTACACAGCACACCGAGTTCTGCAACTTGGAATTCACCTTCCCAATGCAAACAATGTAACCTAATCTTATGGTTCATCATATTAATTCAAAATTTTTTAAAAGAAAAGGAGAGAGAATTTTTAAGGCCAGCCACAACATTATGTTCCTTTCTTTTAATCTAACTATATTAATATAAATGAAACAGTTGTTTTGAACAAGAGGTAAATAAAATTTATTTTAAAAAATTTAGTGGCTGGGCACCTGTGGCTCAAGTGGCTAAGGCGGTTTGGAATCCAGCCCAGGCCCGCCAAACAACAATGACGGCTGCAACCAAAAAATAGCTGGGCATTGTGGCAGGCGCCTGTGGTCCCAGCTACTTGGGACGCTAAGGCAGGAGACTTGCGTGAGCCCAGGAGTTGGAGGTTGCTACCCAGGGGAACAACTTGAGGCTCTGTCTGGAAAAAAAAAAAACAACTTAGTGCTTGGTGCCCATAGCACAGTAGTTACAGTACCAGCCACATATACCGAGGGTGATGGATTCAAACCTGGCCTGGGCCAGCTAAACGGCAATGACAACTGCAACCAAAAAATAGCCGGGCATTGTGACGGGCACCTGTTGTCCCAGGTGCTTGGGAGCCTGAGGCAAGAGAATCATTTAAGGCCAAGAGTTTGAGGTTGCTGTGAGCTGTGACACTACAGCACTTTACCCAGGGTGACATAGTGAGACTCTGTCTCAAAAAATAAAGTTATAAGTCTTTTAATTTAGAGTGTCTACCTTTGGGCAGTTAATCTCAATGACATTAATACATTTATTCCAAAAGTGACTTGATCAAATGCCTATTCATGGAAAGCCTAGGTAATTATTTTTAAGGTTTAGTCTGGAAAGGGCACAGAGAAACAGAGATGATGGGTTCCAAGATTCCCCCAATTTAGCTCTCAGAGATAGGACGGACAAAGATAATAGGACCTTTTAAGACACAGGCTCCCCTAGAGCTTGGCATGTTTGGTACAAAGAGTATACTAATCATCATGTTATATGTTTTGGATTTCTCATTTTTTCCTTTTTTTAATTAAATGATAGCTGTGTACATTAATGCAATCATGGGGGACAGTGTGCTGTTTTCATATACAATTTGAAATCAAACTGGTTAACATAGCCTTTATGTCATTTTCTTAGTTATTGTGTTAAGACGTTTATATTCTACTCTTAGAAAGATTCACTTGTACCTTTATAAGATAAACCATAGAAGTGATCCCTCCAATCACCCTCCTCTACCCATACTCCCCTCCCCTCTCTCTCGCCATATTCTTAGGCTATAATTAGGTTATAGCTGAAAGCTATAAATTAGTTTCACAATAGGGCTGTGTACATTGGATACTTTTTCTTCCATTCTTGTGATACTTTGCTAAGAAGAACATTTTCCAGCTCCATCCATGTGAACATGAAGGACATAAAGTCTCCATTTTCTTTATGGCTGCATAGTATTCCATGGTGTACATATACCACAGTTTATTGATCCATTCATGGATCTATGGGCACTTGGGCTTCACGATTTCTCATTTTTTCAGGCTGCCCACGTTACAAATTCCCCCAAATAGCAAGACCCCAAATGGCAAAGACTGAGGAGAAAACTCTTACTCAGTCATAATATAACAGGCATCCTCAAACTATGGCCTGAGGGCCACATGCAGCCCACCTAGGACATTTATCCGGCCCACAGGGTATATTTGCTGCTGCTGCCTGCCCAGCTTAGCAGCCTACTGGTCAGGGCCCGCAGTCCGGCCCTCCAATGGTCTGAAGGACAGTGAACTGGCCCCTGTTTAAAAAGTTTGAGGACCCCTACAATATAAGCTCAGAGATATCACAATAAAAGGGAAACCACACACTGTTGTTGTGTGCTCCCTTCACCACCCAGGACCTGCAACAACATTTATCTTAATAGATGCTCATCGAATCCAAACTGTATAACTTGGTAGCCTGCAGGCCTGGTTCTAATGGCAACTTTGTAGAGGTGCTAGACTCCTGTTCTTCCCTATGGTAACCCTCTTCCACAACACTGAAATACAAGAGAAAACAACATGGCAGCTCAGTGTCTGTGGCTCAAGTGGCTAAGGCATCAGCCACATACACCTAAGGTGGCGGGTTAAATCCAGCCTGGGCCGCCAAACAACAATGATGGCTGCAACCAAAAAATAGCCAGATGTTGTGGCAGGCACTTGTGGTCCCAGCTACTTGGGAGGCTGAGGCAGGAGACTCGCTTGAGCCCAGGAGTTGGAGGTTGCTGTGAGCTGTGATGCCATGGCACCCTACCCAGGGGGACAGCTTGAGACTTTGTCTCAAAAAAAAAAAAAAAGAAAGAAAGAAAGAAAACAACATGGCAAAGCCTTTTTCTGAGAGGAGATGGAATCATGCAATATGAATATATTCATACCACAAAGTACCAAAAAATGTCAATAGTAGAACTGCTTTACGGTCACTCCCCACAACTCTTTCTCTCATTAATCTTAAATTTGGAAAGGATAATGATCTTACCAACTGCTTAACCTGAGGCCCAAGAGAGAGGGAAACCAAGAGTGACTTAGAAAATCTAGACATAGGACAGGCCAAGAAACCCCCAGTCCAAGGAATAGCATTTCAGGGCTCATCAGTGTCTGCATTCTCACACCAGGTTCTTCATACCAGGACAAATCCTTGGTTTAAAGCACATTTACATCAGCCAAAAGCCTTCATGTGTACTTATAAAGTATTCAGGTAGACTGAGCCAGCTTATGTTAACACTATTAAGAAGAGGGAGGTATATGCTTTTCCAGAACCATTCAGAATTTTCCCACCACTGTCACTGTCAGGAAATTTCTTCTTTTGGAAATTGAGCTAATTCTGAATAAAAAGAATTATGTGAGCAATATATTGAAGGTAATGGAATGGGTGTCGGATGGAAGTGCTTGTAGAAAAAAAGAAAGAACTAGACATGTATGTGTGAAGTGACGTGACAACTTGTCACCTCAAGGATCAACAAGAAGAATGGAGGGTGAGTGCAGACAGAGGGGACAGGTGGGAGACATATTTGAGAGAGATTATAACCATGACATTATACTCAATTTTTCATTATAAGGAGTGATGGGCTAGAGTGTACTATTAGAGTTGGGTACAAGGTAGGAGTATCAGATAATCTTCATTAAAATTAATTTTGAAATAATCACTGTGAGTACAGCAGAGAAGAAATCTTTTTATATATATATATATATATTTTTTATTAATTGATCTCTGTATATATTGATGCAAACATGGGGTACATTGTGCTGTTTCATATACAATTTGAAACACCTTCATCAAGCTGGTTAACATAGATTTCATGTCATTTGGTTGATCATTGTATCAACACATTTATATTCTAGTTCTAGAAAAGTTCACTT
>CAUYQV010059565.1:0-35417 GCA_963574575.1 Galagoides demidoff
TTATTGATTATTAAAATACAATCATAGGTTTGGCAACTGTGGCTCAAGTGGCTAAGGTGCCAGCCACATACACCTAAGGTGGTGGGTTCAAATCCAGCCCTGGCCTGCCAAACAACAATGATGGCTGCAACAACAACAAAAAAGCCAGGCATTGTGGCGGGTGCCTGTGCTCCCAGCTACTTGGGAGGCTGAGGCAGGAGACTCGCTTGAGCCCAGGAGTTGGAGGTTGCTATGAGCTGTGATGCCATGGCACTCTACCCAGGGGGATAGCTTGAGGCTCTGTCTCAAAAAAAAAAAAAAAAAAAAAAAAACCATGAGATTTACTGTTTAATGAATGATACTGCTAATGGAGATATGAATTAGTGCAACCACAGAACATGGCAATTTAGTAGTAAAAATAAAAAGCTTTAAAAATGACACTACTCTTTTATCCTGCATCATACCTTTGGGAATTTAAGTAAATAACTACAGATGGGTTAAAAATACTCCTATTTATTTATGTAAACACAGAAACACTTATCAAGGATTAGTCAAGTAAAATAGTTAAAGATGATAATAAATTGTATTAATTCACATGGAAAGATATTCATAACATATTAAAGAAAAGTAAAATTATGTTGAAAATTATAGAAATTTACAGAAAATACTATGCAGAAAATCTAAATATATAGAAATTTATAGAAAAACTTTTAAAATTATATATTTCCATAAATTTGTAGAGTTTTTCATTATATATTAAGTGGAAAAAGCAAGTTATAAAATAAGATATAGCAGTACAATATCATTTTTGTAAAAAATAAAATAAAATAAATACACATGAAAAGAATGGCAGGTTACATGCCAAAATACTGTCAGCAGCTATTTCTTAAACAGGAGAATCTATTTTCTTCCTTTTGTTTCTCTGTATTTTCTAAATTTTTAACAATGTACGTGTAGTAATATATGTACAATTTAATCCTAGGTATATTACTATAATATACATATAACTTTTATAAAGTATACATGTTACTTTTATAAGGTAAAATATATTCATATTTTTGGTAAATTAAATTAAATATGTGTGTGTATCTGAGTGTACATTTCTAGGCTACACCTAAAACACAACTATTAAATGGCTGAAAATACATATAATGAGTATGTTTCTCAATAACATACTCATTAGATAAGTATACTCAATAATGTACTCATTAGATAAGAGTACTCATTAGATAAGGAATAATATTTTAACTCACAAAAAATATACAGTACACAGGAAAGATTAATAGAGACAGGAAATAATATAGGGTAACAAAGGGCTAGAAAGAAGGAGATTAGGGGTCATGTTAAACAGATACAAATTTTTGGATAAAGAAAAAGTTCTGGATGTGAATACTGGTGGTGGTTACTCGGCAAAGTGAAAATACTTAATGCTACTGAAATGTACATTCACAGATGGCTAAAATATTAATTTTTATGTTATATATATATTTTACTATAGTAAAAAAGGAAAAAATTTTAAAAGGCTTAATATAAGGGACAGTTTTATATTTGTCATTCTAAAAAATTCAAACTTTCAACTTCTATAAGGAAGATATGAGGTCTCACAATTAACTTCAGAAACCTGCCACTGGGTGCTTACTTTGGCAGCACTGTACAAAAAAGCTCAGTATGGTTTCTTAACCTTGGTATTGCCAGAGTCTCACAACTGTGTTCATGTTGACATATGGTGGTATCTTGCTGAGTGGTGTTCATTATTGTTGCATGTTTTTGTGTGCCTTTGCAAGAATGTCAGAGCTTGAATTAGAACAACAAACAAACATTAAATTTTCTTGTTAACCTTGGCAAGAGTAGAAGTCCAAGTTTATGGAGATAATGCCATGAAGAAAATAGCAATGTACAAATGTCAGGGGAGAGAAAGCGTCACTGATGAAGAGAGGCCAGGGTGGCCAATAATAAGCAGAAATGATGAAAACACTACAAAAATCTGTTGAATTGTACATCAAAATCATTGGCTGAGAACCACAGCAGACCAATTAAACATTGACAGAGAAACAAGACAATCTACAGTGAAAATCTTGGCCAACAACTCATTGTTCTTGCATCATGACAATGCACTAGCTCACATGGCACCATCTGTGAGGAGTTTTTAGACAGTAAACAAATCACTATATTGGAACACCCTCCCTACTTCATTGATCTGGCCCCTAGTGACTTTTTTCTTTACTTGAAGATAAAGGAAATATGGGAAGGAAGACATTTTGACGACATTCTATGACATTTTGATGTCAGCTCTGATGACCACTAGAGATAAAACGTTCCAAAATTGCTCTGAAGGGTGGACTAGGCTCTGGTGTCGGTGCATAGCTTCCTAGGAGGAGTACTTTGCAGGTGACTGTAACATTCAGCAATGAGGTATGTAGCACTTTTTCTAAGATGACTTTGTGAGCATACTTGTCTGAACTCATATATTACAATATAAAGTAGTATTTCTTTCAATACTAAGAATGAGCATGTTATATTACATCAATGAAAAAACATAATTTGATTAACATCTGAAACACTGTCTGAAAAACGCTTTCATTTTAATCTATAAACTTTGGAATTATTTTATTTCTACAATCAACTTAATTAATTAGATGATGCTCATCTAATCTGCAAATAACAAAGACTCTAGATACTCTTTTTATTTCTTACTTTCATCTCCTTTGCATTATTTGATTTGGGTTAATTCTTTTTTTTTTAATTAATTGATAGCTGTATACATTAATGCAAATATGGGGTACTTTGTACTGTTTTCATATACAATTTGAAATACTTTCATGAAGCTGGTTAACATAAATATTCATGTCATTTGCTTAGTCATTGTATCAAAACATTTATATTCTAGTTCTAGAAAAGTTCACTTGTGATTTGGGTTAATTCAACAATTCTTAACAACTCAAAGGATGTCACAGGGTAAGAGAAAGAGAGTAATCACATACTATTGAATTCTCACAAAATATTATAATTTCACATTGATTAGAAGAATAAATTTAAAATTTTGGACAAAAGCAGGGTTTTTAAATAGCATCTGCATTCATTTAACTGAACAAGTTAACACTTAAGTTTCTATAAAGAAAGAAATACATCTTTAACTCTGAAAAAATATACCCTTTTCCCCAAAACATTTAAAATAAAAAACTTACAAAAGCAGTATGCTTTCCTCGTAATCCCCTGGTACACTGTTGCCTCCATGGCTTCCAAATAATAAAGCCCAAAAGGTACAGAACAAACATAGATGTTTTTGCAAAGGTGCTGAAGAATGGTTTGTTGTACTGAGTAAAAACATACTGTAGAGGAAAAAGTTACATAGGCAACTGTAAGTTGACTTCAAATCTTATTAATCATATGCAAAATAAAGCCACTACAGAATTTTTTTTTAACTCATTAGAAGTTTGCTTGGAAGGAAAAAGTCTGTACTATTTTGCACCGAAAGAAACAGTGAAATCCAGTTATGGGGAAGGAAATATAATATACAAGAAGACCCTGGGGCATCCTCTGCTGAAAGCAAATAAGATGTTAAAGATTAATGGAGTTACATTAAAAGGACCCTAGGAGCAATAATGAAGGGGTTCCCACTGGTCAAAGATAGAACAGTTTAAGTATTACAAGGAATAATAAACACAATGGTTTGAATGTATCAACTACATTAAAATCTGTGAATTTATAATGATATTTAAAAATCTCTCATGTTACTACCAGAAATTGCTAGACAACTCTATTCTAAAATACACAATAGAAAAAAATCAAGATTTAGACAACCTTTATATGAACCATGCTTCAGGATGACCAAATAGTTGTGGGAAAGTCCTCCTTCAAGAATTTTAGCTAACAAACATGGAAGGAATGACAGTTAGATCTGGGCAGTACTCATATGGATATTCAACTAGTATCTGAAGGTAGATGAGAATTTAATGGTGCCTCATATTAGGATGACATAGCAAGTACTTAGTATTACCAAAGTATTCTTTCCTGAAAGAATCTAGGCCTAAATCAAGACTTTATACCAAACTGTTATTTATAAGAAATAAAAGAACAAGTTAAACGATATCCCGAGGAAGCAATCAGCCAAATCTAGAAAATGTGTGTATGACCCAGTTTCATCCACAAATCAATGGGATGAGAAAAGAATGGATACAATTAAGGAAGTGGGAAAAAGATACAACAAATGCAGTAGATCCTAACAAATCGTAAAAAAAGAAAAAAAGATGTCCTTGACACAACTGGGGAAACTTAAATATGGACTGGATATCAGATGAACTTAAGGAATTATAGTTAATTTTGATAGATATGTTAGGCAAAAGGACTATGTTAAAAAAAAATCAACTGTCATTTTTAGTTTCAAGTAAGCAGAAAAAAATAACAAATAAAATAACATGTGGCTAGAATTTGCTTTAAAATACTCCAAGGAAAAAAACATTTGAGGGAGGGGTTGGATAAGATCAGCAATATTTGGTAATTGTTAAGATAAGTAACATATTACATGGAGATTCACTGTACCATTCTCTCTACTTTGTGTATGTCAGAAAATTTCCATACCAAAAAGATTGATCTTTTTTTTTTGAAATTAACAATTTATCTCAAAAATCTGATGAGGATATCTAGCTGAAGATACATTATATATGCTCTTGGATAACAAATTATAAAATATGCTCTTACCAAAAAATTTTACTTTAAAAATAAAAAGACAATTGGGTTTCTTCCCCAGCTTTACTGAAGTATGATTGACAAAAACTGAATATATTGGCTGTGTGGGGAGGCTCACCCCTGTAATTCCAGCACTATGGGAGGTTGAGGTGGGTGGACTGCTTGACCTTCGAAGTTTGAGCCTGAGCAAGAGCGAGACCCCCATATCTAAAAAACTAGCTAGGCATTGTGGCAGGCACCTGTAGTTCCAGCTATTTGGGAGGCTGAGGCAAGAGAATCATTTGACCCTAAGACTTTGAGGTTGCTATGAGCTACGATGCCATGGCACTCTACCCAGGGTGACAAAGTGAGACTGTTTCAATTAAAAAAAAAGAAACTGTGGCCAACGCCTGTGGCTCAAAAGGATAGGGCACCGGCCCCATATGCCCGAGGTGGCAGGTTCAAACCCACCCCTGGCCAAAAAAAAAAAAAAAAACTGAATATATTTACCATGTACCACATAGTGTTTTGATATATGAATACACTATGAAATGATTACCACAAATGACAAGCTGATTTTTCTTTTTACTTTGCTTAGATATGGATTGCTAAATTATAATTTAATCAGGTGCTATTTTGTCCTAAATTTTATTTTATTACCTGATAAATAAAAAGCAAACCATTTATTTAAAACTAAAATAAAGAAGGAGCTATGGCTCATACCTGTAATCCTAGTACTCTGGGAGTTCAAGGCAGGAGGATCAATTGAGCTCAGGATTTTAATACCACCCTGAGCAAGAGCGAGACCCTGTCTCTACTAAAAATAAAAAAATTAGCCTGGCACAAAGGCATGCCCCTGTAGTCCCAGCTATTGGGGTGGCTGAGGCAGGATGAGCTATGATGCAACTGTACTCTGGCTTGGGGCAACAGAGCAAGACTATGTCTCAAAAAAAAAAAAAAACCCTAAAATAAAATTTAAAATACAGGTTTAGTTCCCTGTTAAGAATGAACAGTTTTTTGTTTTTTTTTTTGAGACAGAGTCTCACTTTGTTGCCCTCAGTAGAGTGCCATGGCGTCACAGCTCACAGCAACCTCCAACTCTTAGGCTTAAGTGATTCTCTTGCCTCACCCTCCCAAGTACCTGGCTATTTTTTCATTGTAGTTGTCATTGTTGTTTGGCAGGCCTGTGCTGGATTTGAATCCACCAGCTCCAGCTCCAGTGTATGTGGCTGGCGACCTAGCCTCTGAGCTACAGGCACTGAACCAACATCAAAGAGATTTCTTTGAGGTAAAACTACAAAATTTTAATATAACAGAATGTACAGAAGAGTTTTTAATAAATCGTCTATTGCATATTGCATTCCATAGCCTAATTCTGGAAAAGCTAAAAAATTATTTATGCAGAGGATACGTCAGTATCAACTATTTACTTAGCTATGATGTGAGATGAACTGTAGTATCAAACTGCTTCTTTTGACATTTAAATTCATTTTTATAATTACTAGCTTCCGTCTGTATATTTATCTTAAGATTGCACATGTAAGCTGAAAAGCAGTCATTTCTGTCTTTTTATAGGGATCATTGACCAAATGGAATAAAGTATGCAAGGAGAAAGAAAAACTAGTTGTGAATTCAAAATACCATATTACTACCAACAGGTCATCAATAGACAAACTTTAACTGAAGATAATCATTGTATATACCATGCACTTCATAACAAGGTTACCAAACATGTAAGTAGGGCTGTTATCAGACATGTCATGAAAACTCTTATTATTACATTATTACTTTTACTCATTTATCCACACACACACTTACTTTCCACTAAACGATGACAGATTGTTTTGCATTCTAGACAGTTGTTTCACTAGAAAATGTTTACAGAAAGAAATTTAGGAAAAAGGCAAAATACTTTCAAATATTAAGAAAATATGTATATAGCCCAAGTAACCCTCCCTTAAAGATATAACAAAACTATGAAATAACAAAAAGCATCCTTTCAGTTTTAACTTGAAGTGACACTAATTACAAATCAAATTAAACTTGGGCAGTGCCTGTCGGCTCCATTATATATGGGGGTGGGGGGTGGCGGGTTCAAACCTGGCCCCAGCCAAAAACTGCAAAAAAAAATAAAATTCAACCTAATTTAACAGCATTTGAAATACTGCTTTTTCTAAGCAAGAGATACCAATGGCTAGAGATACCATAGGTTAAAAGTTATCCCAATACTGTAATAGAACATCATTCCTGGACAGAGGTACATACCGAAGTAAGTTCTGAGGAAGCAACCCATATCACATCAACAAGTAGGAGAATAACAATCCCAAGGGTCATTCGCCTGCGCTGAGTGAAACCACTGTTCTGGGAATTCATTCGGTTCATGATAAATACACACACCATTTGCAGTCTGTTTTTTTAGAAAACACAGAGATGCTTTTTAAAATACATATATAAATGAGAAAAGTTAACAGAAACATCATCTGACATTTGTTAGCTATCACTCAGCATGAACGTTACACAACAAGTAAAAGTGTGGAATTTACCTTGTCTTAAAGGCCTTTCTTAGATCTTCCAGAGCAATCCCTGAAAACTGGACAGATGTCAGTCTAAAAGGAGGTGAAGAACTCAGCACACCTAAAGACAACCCCAAAACGATACTTAAGATTCACCACATCTTTTTTATTCTTCATCTTCAAACTGAAAGAAAAATACCCAAATGTAGTAATATAATCGACACCTTTCTCGACTTTCATGCCATCCTCTGTCCACTTCAGATTATACTCAGAGAGGGACATGGCAGGGGAGGGAAACAGGCAATATTCAACACACGGCATATTTAAGAATAGTTAACTACAGGAAAACAGCTTCTGAGTTTCACAAACACAGAACTCCGTTCGCCTCTCCCTCCAGAAGAATCCACCCCAGGGAAAGAGTCTAGACACGCACCTGTTTCTAAAAGTGTCTTTCTGTCCCTGATCTCTTTGAGTGGAATTTGGTTATTGGAGCGAGAGGCAGTGATTTGTTGCGGGTCTTGAAGCACCTTTCCCATCTCACGTGGTAAAAAGGAAAAGAATACTCCACACTCCCCCCACCCAGCTCTGTCACTACATCTAGTTATTGTAGAAGGAAACAGTAATCAATTCTCACAAGGAGACTGAAGAAACACTGTTAAGAGGAATTCGCCTTAAGTCAGTGACACCTTCCCAGGTAGATAAAGCCGAAACGATAGCGCTGGGACAGCTTCCCCGATAGCTAGAGTGCACACAGTGTTCAAAGCCCCTGACAACCTCCTGCTCACTTCACTCCTAGACTGTCACCGTCTCGGTCAAGAAACATCAACAGCCACCAAGGACAGGCGGTGCGGCTGTTCGCGGACACTCGATCCCGGTGTGGGCTCCGGGTGATTTCGGGGCCCTTCCCCGCCTGCCTACCTGGCCTTCCTGCCCCGCGATGGCGTCGTGGCGGCACCATGAGCGGACCCGGCCAGGCCCCGCAGCCGCCCAGCGCGCCACGACCGCGGCCTTGGACTCACAGAGCCGTCATAGCGCTCCGCATCGCGCCGTGCTGGATGCCCAGCTCCTGAAGCTGCCCTCACGATGAGGCCACCGAAGCCACCAACTCCTCTCGGCCCAGGGGGGCGGGGAGCGGGCAAGGGGAAGGGACCGCACAGACAGCTATGGCCGCAGAGGCCCGAAGCTTGGCCCCCGCCCGGCACCGCCCCCGCCCGCCAGACCCGCCCCCAGCCCGACGGCGGCGGCGCGTGGGTTACGTCATGGCGGTGCGACGCGAAACGCGCTGGGGCACGAACCCGGCTTAGTTTGGCTCAAGCGAGTGAAAGTGCTCCGGGCGCTCGACGCTGAGCAAGTAGACACGCGGTAACGTTGGGGGAGTAATGGAGATGGGGTAGTAGAGCGTGATGGAGGAAGAAGAGGGAAGCGAGCGTAGGTGTCAGCGGCAGAGCGAGGGCCGAGGGGTGGCGAAACCGCCAGGTGTACTGCTCTAATACGAAAGCTAGCAGCTCCATTTCTTAACAAAGTTCGCATGTGAAACTTCCCATATCCCTTTCTGGAGGAGACGAGAGAAAAGCAGAGTATTCTGAAGTACTTTTGACTCTTGGAACCTTTTGTAAATTGACTAAATCCCTGTTCTTGGGATTCAAGCTGTGTCCTAGGGTGGACTGAAGTCACTGTCCCGGCCCTAAAACGTCTTCAGTATCTTTATCCAAAAATGAAGATGAGATAGTATCTGCCACTTTTGGTTTCTTGTGTGTATGGAAGGATTACATGAGTTTACAAATGTGAAGGGCTTAGATCAATTCAAGGCATGTAATTAGAACTCCACAATTATTAAACTGTATATTCCATGAGAAAGAGGGCTTGGCATCCTGATTTGTATTTAGAAAACAAAAACGAAACTAAAGTGTTATGTAATTTTACTGGAGTTTTCTACCATAAGTGCATTTTTAGACTCTTAGTTGGTGTGAAAAGATTAAATGTTCTTCTGTAGTCAAGCTGTAGCGCTTACCTTTTAAGTCTTATTTCTCTGGAACTGAATGCATATTCTAATGACTAGGAAAATAATACCAGTGAACATTTTTAATTGCTCACATCAGTGTCTAATAATCTATCAGTGTGAAGCACATCTGATCATTCAGAACTCTATTGTATAGTGTAGAAAAACATTTATCATCCCCTTGACGTTACTAGTTAGGGGACCTTTGGTTGCAGACATTAATCAATTTACTCCATAACCAGTTTATTCTTTTATTAATACTTACTAGGGTGTCAAGCTCATAATGTGCTTAAGAATCTTAGTTAACTAAATTAACTAAGTGCATTTAAGGAGATTTGATTTGTTAATTAAATTAATTTTACTTAATAAAAGAATTAGTACTTTTTAAGGTGTCAAGCTCATAATGTGCTTAAGAATTTTTTATGGTACATATATACTCTGAAAAAATAATAGCATTATAAATATCTCTCAAGATATAAAAACCAGCGCATCTAGGTTCTAATTTTTACTCTGCCTAGAATTTGTTATGCATTGTTGAGGACTATTTCACTCTCTACTGTGTCCATATTCTATAAATACGAGTTTCTTAGAGATAGTACTTAAAAATGTATGTAAACATAAGTTACCATTATTACACCTGTTTCCAGAGCATCTGCCAAAGGTCAATACTGCAGATATTCTTGTGATAAAGTAATTCTGGGGAGACTGTCTTCAAGTAGTCTCAAAACTAAGGTGACCAGACGTCCCGCTTTTTAACAATTTGTTCGGCATCCCACAGCGTTTAAAAAAGTACCGAATAGGCTCGGCGCCTGTGGCTCAATTGGCTAAGGTGCCAGCCACGTACACCTAGGGTGGCGGGTTCGAATCCCCAGCCGGGGCCGCCAAACAACAATGATGGCTGCAACCAAAAAATGGCCGGGCAGTTGTGGCGGGCGCCTGTGGTCCCAGCTACTTGGGAGGCGGAGGCAGGAGACTCGCTTGAGCCCAGGAGTTGGAGGCTGCTGTGAGCTGTGATGCCATAGCACTCTACCCAGGGGGATAGCTTGAGGCTCTGTCTCAAAAAAAAAAAAAAGTCCCACAAATTAGGGAACGGCAGGACAAGGGTAAGGGAATATATCATTTTCGGCTGCTGAAAAGGTTAATGTAAGTCCATTTGGGAATGATGAGGTTAATGTAACTTCATTTGGAAATGAAAAGGCTAATGTAAACTCCCTACTCCCCTCCTGGGCAAGGTCACCCCAGGTGGACAGGCACCCTACTCCTTTGAGCCACAGGCACCACCCTATACATAATTTTTTTTAATGTATTATATTTGTAAATTGTACTTATGTTGAAATTAAAATATATATATTACATACAATTTTTGCGTTCTATGAAAATTTTTGTCGCTCCATATAGACCAAATTTTTAATTAAGAAACCACTGCCTCCCCCCCCACCCCCCATGGTGTAATGTTAAAATCTGGTCACCTTACTCAAAACCTAGTTTAGATCTTAAATCTTCTATTAAATTTTTTTTCTCTGGGCACTTTGAGAAAGTCCACTTCACTACCCTATAACTACAAACCTTGGTGTGGTTTCAGTGTTGTGGCACCATCCTAACCATCTCAGGCATTCTTTTTTTTTTTTTTTTGTCTCTGTATTTATCTTGCCCAAAGCTAAATCCTGAGTAATTTCAAAGTCTTTCTTGGAAAACTTCTTTCTGATCCCATAACTTGAACTTTTATGTCAATGTTACTAAGTCTTAGAAGCCTTTCTGTAGCCTATCAAATCTCAACTGTACATTTCCATATGTAAATTCCTCAAAACCAAGGATTTTGGTCTGTTTTGTGCTTCCCTATTACCCTCAACATGTAGGATATTGCCTAGCACAGAGTTGGCAGTCAGTATTTGCTGAATGAATTTGAATATTCCAAGGTCTTTGGTCTTTTCCATACACCTATTTCCTTCCCCAAGTCTCCTTTTCTGTCAGTTGGTAGCACTATTTTTCTAGTCTCACAGACTTGATCATTAATTTCCCTTTTACTTTTCCAAGTCAATCACTCTTGAAATCTTTCAATAGTAGACCTATAAGATGCATCAGGTATTAATTCTGACACCTTCAAACAAATCTCCTAAAATAGAGAATCCTGTAGAGAATATAATTTCCCCATCAAAGTACATGTGCCTCAGTATGGATATAATGATTGTGTTGTACAGGACAATCACTGTCACTAGCTAACTCTCCCATCTGCTGGTCTCAAAGACTACTTTTAAAATTCAAGCCCTGGTAAAATTACAAATGTCATAGGTCTTTGGAGTCTCTAATAATTGAAACCACATATAATAATTCTGCAAATTCCACGGGTGGAAATAAATGAAGAACACCCAAATAAGAACAAAAAAAGTTTATTTATACAAAGCTTGTTATAGCAAGGCAGTCAGCCACCATCACTTGTGTTAGAGACGCAACAGGAGACAGGGAAATGTAAATGCTGTATAGTGGAAAAAAAGAAAAGACTTTACTTAGGTGCTGATTAATGTTGCTGACATGGAGAAAAGTTGGAGGCATGGTAACTAGAAGCAAAGCATCCTATGTACTTGACTTGGAGTACATATTTGGCTTTCTTTGGTTGATCCTAAATCAGAAATGGGACAAAAACTAAGGAAACTATCAGTTACTGACCATGGCCTGACCATTTAGAGTTGATTGCAACAGGGATCTTGGCAGCCCTTCTGGACTAGTTGCTACAGAGGTTGTAGAGCAGAGTTCTGTTTTTATATATGCTCTGGCTGAGAGGGGATACCTGGAGAAAGTAAGGTCTAAGAGAACAGAGGTCTTCTCCAGAAGACCCCAAGGATACACTTGTGAGGGCTTCCCCATGGTAACTCAGCACTTAGGAATTTGTAGAAATTTTAACTTCCTGGGACCTGGAAACTAAGACTTACTTCAGTTTTTGTAAAAGCCCATGGTTCTGTAAAAGCCGGAGCCTGCTTCTCCAGCTTGATTCAAAATGATGAGTAAGAAAGGTACCCGTAGGCCGCAATTTTTTGATTGGGGATTAAAAAGGAGAAGACTGAGCCAGTCGGGAGCAGCACCATTTCGGATTCTGTGCCTTTGCTCTGCCACTGAAATAAACCTCTTCCTCTTTAAACACAGTGTTTGGGTGTTCATTCTCTCCATTGGGCCTCGTCTTCCTGCAACATGGCCATTGTCCATTAGTATATTCAGACTCTCATAAGAGTCTACCATGTATCATATTCCTTGCAGTACACACATGGGCACAGCTTGATAAATATTTGTTGATTTGATTTGCTTCTAAGACATGGTTAAATGGATTTAAGTTCACAATTTTCTTAATTTCAGAATATTACCAATATACAAATGTTTTGGTTACATGAATTGCTTTGGTACAGTTTGAGTCAAATTGTTAAGTGTGCCCCTCACCCAGGTGGGTGTGCATTGTACCCATTTGGTGTGAATTTACCCCCCTCTTCCTGTCCCCTCCACCCTGTTGGTTTCCATCTGCTTTTTCTACCAATCATGCACATGGGTGTTAATCAATTAGTTCCAGTTTAATAGTACATGTGGTGTTTATTTTTCATTCTTGGAAAACTTCACTTAGAAAAATGGTCTCCAGTTATATCTAAGTTGTTCCAGAAGATACTATTTTTTATGGCTGAGTAGTACTCCATGGTATACATAACCACATTAATTCACTCATGTATTGGTGGGCACTTGGGTTGGTTCCACATCTTTGTAATTGTGAATTGTGCTGTCATAACATTCAAGTGCACATTCTCTTTTTGATAAAATGACCTTTCCCCCTTTGGGTAAATACCTAATAGTGGGACCATAAAAGTGTCTCCATATGACTTTCCATAGAGGTTATACTACTTTGCAATCCCACCAACAGTGCATAAATGTTCTTTTCTCTGCATCCACACCAGCATCTGTTGTTTTGGGATTTTTTTGATAAAAGCCATTCTTAACTGGAGTTAGGTTATACCTCACTATTGTTTTCATTTGCATTTCTCTGATGATTAGAGACATTGAAAATTTTTTTGCATGTTTTTTGCCCATTAGTCTGTCTTCTTTTGAAAAGCTGCTGTTGATGTCTTTTGCCCACATTTTAATGGGGTTGTTTGATTTTGTTCTTGATATGCTTGAGTTCTTTACAGATTCTGGTTATCAGCCGTTTATTGGAGGTATAGCATGCAAAGACTTTCTCCTATTCTGTAGGTTGTCTATTCATTGTGTTGATTGTTTCATTGGCTGTGCAGAAGCCTTTTAATTTAATCAGGTCCTGTTTGTTAATTTTTGTTCTTGCTGTTACTGCTTTTGGAATCTTCTTTATGAATTCTTTGCCTAGGCTGCAGTCTACGAAAGTTTTTCAGATACTTTCTTCTAGAATTCTTATACTTTTATGCCTTAGGTTTAAGTCTGTTATCCCTTGTGAATTAGTTTTTGTGAGATCCTGTTTCAATCTTCTATATGTGGCTATACAATTTTCCTAGTACCATTTATTGAATAGGAATTCTTTTCCCCAGTGTATGTTAATTGTCTGCTTTGTCAAAGATCAGATGACAACATGAGGATGGTTATATCTAGGTTTTCTGTTCTGACCCATTGGTCTATGTCTATGTCTATGTTCTTGTGCCAGTAGCATGCTGTTTTTGTAGTTTGATGTTTGGTAAAGTGATGCCTCCTGATTTATCCTTTTGCTTAAGGTTGCTTTTGCTATTTAGGCTCATGTCTGGTTCCATATGAAGTGTAGAATTATTTTTTCTAGATATGTGTAAAATGAAGTTGGTATTTTAATGGGGATTGCATTTAATCTGTAGATTGCTTTGGGTAGTATAGACATTTTAACAATGTTGATTCTGCCAATCCATGAGCATGATATCATTTTCCATTTGTTTATATCCTCTGCAATTTCTTTTCTTAGTGACTCATATTAGAGGTCTTTTACAATATATTCCTAGGTATTTTATTTTCTTTGTTACTATCAGGAAAGGTATTGACTCTTTGATTTGATTCTCCGCTTGACTGTTGTTGGTATATAGGAATGCTTTTGATTTGTATACACAATTTTGAATCCTCATACTCTATGTAGGGAACCAGCCATGTTGGAGGCCAGATGTAGGGAACAAGCCCCCACATGATCCATAAATGTCCCCAGTGCTTGGTGGTGATGAGGGAATGAGGAAAATAAAGATAATAGAAACAGAGTAGAATTTATGGAGTGGGCCCAGGAGGGCAACACCCTGTGTTTGCAAAACAGCGAAGACCTCGAACTCCAGATGCATGCTTTTTTTTATTATTTATTTTGATTAGTTAATGAGTATTTGCAAAAACAACAACATAAATCATCTCTGCAGTTTCTCCTGCACTAATTCTGGATTACCCACCTGATAACCCTTTAGCTATTTTATTACTTTTACTTCTTAAGATACTTATCAATCACAAACAGGATTACAGGAAACAAAGGAAATGGGAGCATGGACTTTGGAGCTAGATGCCACCCAGTTAATCCTTTGTTTCCTGCCAGGCAGATTAGTTGACACCTTACTCATCTTTAGGAGCCAGGATGAACAAAGCTGAATCCTCTTATCTCACACGTAGAAGAACTAATCTTTCTTGCTCAATGAGTCAGCTGCATGTGTTGTCCTAAAATGGCTTCCCAAGCCCTTTCAGGCCCCCACCCAGGCCCTTGCTGACCTTTTTCCTGAGGTCCTTTCTGACTCCAGGTAGGCCCTTGCAGACCTTTTCCTGAAGTCCTTTGATGTTCATGCCAAGCTGTCTCATGAAGCCCCCAGTATAGTGTATTCGTTTTGGAAGCTCATGTCTTCTGTTCTCCTGCATACCTGACACTGCCTTGATCATACAACCTTTCCTACAATCATTCCATTGTTTTATCAGTCTAACTCTAGTTCCATAATCCTAACTTTCCTAATATTCACCCACAACTCTGCTAAATTTATTTATCAGTTCCAGGAGTCCCCTTGCAACATCTTTGGGGTTTTTTTAGATACAAGATGACATCATCAGCAAAGAGTGATAGTTTGACCTCTTCTGTCCCATTTGGATATCCTTGAGTTCCTTCTCTTATTGTTCTGGCCAGGACACCTATCACTATGTTAAATAGAAGTGGGCTAGTTCCAGATCTAAGTGGGAATGCTTTCAGTTTTTCTCTGTTTACTATGATGTTGGCTATGGGTTTATTGTATATGGCTTTTATAATTTGGAGGTATGTTCCATCTATGCCTAGTTTGTGTCATAAAAGGGTGCTAAATTTTGTCAGATGTTTTCTTTCTGTCAATTGAGATGATCATACAGTCTTTTTTGTTTGTTTGTTTCTGTTTATCTGGTGAATTACATTTATATATTTGCATACGTTAAACCATCTTTGCATCCCTGGGATGAAGTCCACTTGGTCATGGTTGATTATTATTATTATTTTTTGAAATTCAAGTATTTTATTTCCTATTATTTTTTCCAAAGTCTCAAAAAATAGACAGCTAATATTTATAAATAAAAATAAAAGATAATTTCAAAAAACAGATCATGCCAAATCTTATAGACATTAGAAAATATTATTTTTTTTTGATGTGCTATTACATTTGGTTTGCTAGAATTTTATTGAGAATCTTTGCATCTTTATTCATAAGGGATATTTGTCTATAGTTTTTTGTTGTTATTATATCTTTTCCTGGATTTGGTATCAGGGTGATACTGGCTTTGTAAAACAAGTTAGGGAGGATTACTTTGTTCTTGATGTTATGAAATAATTTCTTTAGTATAGGTACCATTTCCTCTTTGTAGGTCTGGAAAAATTCTTTAAAACCATCTGGTCCTGGATTTGTTGTTGTTATTATAAGGTTTTTTATTCCTGCTTCAATTTCAGTGCTTGATACTGGTCTGTTTAGGAGTTTTACATATACCTGAGTAAGCCTAGGGAGGTTGTATGTTTCCAAGATTTTTTCCATTTCATCAACATTTTCCAGTTTATGCATATAGAGGTTTTTATAGTATTCAGAGATGATGTTTTATATTTCTGTGGTATCAATTGTAATATCTCCTTTTTTATTTCTTATTGAGCTTGTTAGGGTCATTTCTTTTCTATTTTTGGCTAATCTAGCAAGAGGCTTGTCTTGCTAGATTAGATTTTTTTTTTCCAGAAAATCAACCTTTTGTTTCATCAATCTTCTGTGTAATTTTTTTGTTACTGATTTCATTTAATTTTGCTCTGACCTTAGTTATTTCTTTTCTTCTACTGGGTATGGGGTTGGTTTGCTTTTCCTTTTCTCATTCCTTGAAATGATTCATTAGACTGTTGACTTGTGATCTTACTGGGTTTAAATGTAGATATTTAAGGCTATGAGTTTTCCTCTTAGAACTGCATTTGCTGAATCCCATGCATTTTCATAATTTGCATCCCCTTTGTAGTTTAAAGAATTTTATGTTTCCATGTTAATTTCCTCTTTAACCCAATAATCATTCAGCAGTAGGTTGTTTAATTTCTGTGACTTTGAGTTTGATTTTTACCGATGGGTAAGATTTTAATAATAGGAGAGGATTTTTTTCTGAGTGAAAATATTATGACTAAAAGGAAAAGGCAAGTATAAAACTAGTTTGGTAGGTCACACCATGGATGTATGTAAGAAATAGGACAGGTCAGGTGAGTTCTAACAAGATAAAGTTGTGCTTTGGAAACTAGGCAAGAGAGTTTGGACTTTTAATTTTATATGTGATGAAACCCTAAGGACTTTGAAATAAGAATAAAAAGCTCAATATTTTGTTGCAGCAATCGTCTGATTTCTTTTCTGAGTGTATTTATCTTCGTTCTTTATGAGGTTTTTGTTTCTAGTCCTTATCTTAAACATTGTTACTGTTATTAAATTTTAAGCCTTTAAAAAAAATAATGAAAAGCTTCTAATAAATCAGAAATCATTGAGTATGCACTTGATGTCTACCAGTGTGGAAGTATTTTGGGAGCACTGCAGAAGGCATGGAGCCTGCCTTCAAGGAAATCATGTTACAGACAAAACTGATTATCTAATTAGGGCAGGTATTTGCTGAAATAGAGATACCAAATCTAAATGTAGTTCTCTAGTGTCCTCTTAACCAGTGGTTCTCAACCTTCCTAATGCTGATGTATTTTCATTGTTACATACGGGTCATAACCCACAAGTTGAGAACCGCTGCTCTTAGCCCTTTCTCTGTCCCATGTTGGATACCAAATTGATGCTTATTTTAAAAATGGTCTCATTTAAGTGTCATTTCCTTTTTTACTGTTGCCAATTTAATGCACACTTGTGTTGGGTGATGTGGGGTAAACCCCCCCACAGTTGGTAGGGAATTTGATTTAAAAAGTAAAAGGCGCATCAGAGTGGCTCCTGGGTAATTTAAAATGACACTGTCCATGCCCACCTGTGCTTCTAAACAGCTGCTATGCCAGCAAGCATACCAGCTGAGTGGCCCATGCCAGCAGACTAAAGCATGGTGATGAGAAGTTCATTGACAGCCACACCCACTTCCCAATGTGATCTTTTTTTTTTTTGCAGTTTTTGGCCGGGGCTGGGTTTGAACCCACCATCTGGCATATGGGGCTGGCGCCCTACTCCTTTGAGGCACCCCCCCCCCAATGTGATCTTGACTTCCTCATCTTTTTATGGGTTCACACATCTCCCATCTTACTCTATACTTGGTAAATGAGAACATTCACCTAGTACAACCTTGGCTCTTTCTTATCATTTGCACCAACACCTGAGCTCCTATCTGTTTCTAGCCACTAAAAGAACAACCCAGCCTAAGCATCATACTCCCTGGAAGGCTTCCCCAGCCTACATGGGCCATGAACATCCTGGGTTGCCTTAAACCCTGAGAGGAATAAATAGACTAAGTTTCTGACATGTGTAACAGGTTGACTCTTCCTTTTGTTTCCTACTTTGAACAGAGGCCCCCAAAGCACAGAACAAACAACAAGGAGCAAAGACAGTTGTGGTGTAAGGTGAGGTCGTAAATTGTCTATGTGGGACTTGTAAAGAGGGTATCCCTAACCAGTTTTACCATCAGCATACCACTCATACCCAGGCTGTATATGTACACTAAGAATCCAAAAGGAGATGAAGAGATGGGTGAGTATGAATTTTTTTTTTTCTTTTGAGACAGAGCCTTAAGCTGTCCCCCTGGCTAGAGTGCCGTGGCATCACAGCTCACAATAACCTCCAACTCCTGGGCTCAAGCGAGTCTCCTGCCTCCACCTCCCAAGTAGCTGGGACCACAGGCACCCACCACAATGCCCTGGCTATTTTTTGGTTGCAGCCATCATTGTTGTTTGGCAGGCCCAGGTTGGATTCGAACCCACCACCTTAGGTGTATGTGGCTGGCGCCTTAGCCACTTGAGCCACAGGCGCCCAGCCGGTGAGTATGAATTTTAAAGGGAGTTGTCAGGTGATCTGAATATCCCCTAGGTATCTCAGAGATATATTTCTCCTCTTTTTTTTTGGAGATAAGAGTCTCACTCAATCACTCTGGGGTGGAGTACCATGGTGTCATAGCTCACAGCAACCTCAAACTCTTGGGCTCAAGTGATTCTCCTGCCTCAGCCTCCTGAGTAGCTAGGACTATAGGCACCTGCCACAATGCCCAGCTATTTTTTAGAGATGGGATCTTCCTTAGGCTGTTCTCAAACTCCTGAGCTCAAGCAGTCCACCTGCCTCGGCCTCCCAGAGTGCTGGGATTATAAGCGTGAGCCACCACGCCTGGCCCCTATTTCTCCTCCTCTCAAGGCAAGCAAGGGGGAAGGTAGGCACTTTGAAAGAGCACTCAATAATCTTGACATTCAGTCTCTTGAGTTGAAGAAACACAATAGCTAATACCAGAGTGGGGGTGAGAGCACACAGCTAAAGCCTACTGCTGCTCTGACAGCAGGATAAGGAAAAGAGAATTTGGTTAAGGCCTATACTACCAGTCAGGACAAATACAGATGGATTTCTCACGGGCCAGAAGTGGATCCCACTGTAAGGAGCCATACTGGGTTTCTTACAAGGGCTTCTATCCACTAGGGCTTCCTAGAGGGATAAAGTACCACTAACAGAAAACTACTCAGAATTTGTAAATGGCTGAGTGAATAAGGCAGGACCTGTGGCAAGGAGAAAGAGTCTGTAAAAACAAAGATCTGTGTTTGGAATATACTGTATTTCCCAGAGAAGTGTTACATGAGAACATAAATCTTCATTTGGTGTTCTAGTAAAGGTTTAGCACCACAATCTCCAGGAAAAGATCTCAGATTTGTAGTGTTTCTGAATTCTATGGTATGAGTCCATGTTTCCTAATTCCCACTTTGGCCAACGTTTGTTACCAGTGTGATGTCACTGGACCTAGAGTTGAAAAATATGCATAGTAGGACAACATTATGGATTATTTCTACCATGCAGATACAATTGACATAAGTAAACTCAAGACAAAACATAGATAATAGCAAGAGTAGTTAAATAATTAGGAGGTAATGAGTATTTATTACCTTTGTGCTTAACTTAAATAAATGTGTATAAAATTTATATATAATTTAATGCTGGATTTAACAACCACCTTGCAAAATTCCTGATGATTTAACTATCAGCTATGAGTTAGTACAAGCAAATTGTAGTACATCATTGTACCATTCCCAGAAGGTGCAAATGCCAGGTTACAACTAAACTACTCAAGTAAGATCTTTCCTGCTATTTTCAAGGCTGCCCTTCCTCTACCCTCTACCTATGGAAGCATTAGACATGGGCCAGTGAGTGGGAGAAAGAGAATACAGTAGGGTAGAGAACAAAGAGGTGAGCCAAGCTTTCCTTCCAACCTCAGGCTTTTAGGCCTAAAATAGAGCTAAGCTGGCAGAGGGGTGAAGCTTAAATTAGAAATTATAAGACCTTTTGATACCAGATTTCAGGTTCTTGGTCTCAGCGATTCAAAGAATGAATCCATGGACCACAGGATCAGTACTAAGTCAGCATTTATTCAAGGAACAAAAATTACAACTGCAAAAAACCAAACTTCCTGGCAGACAGAACCCAGGAGCAACAAGCTCTCTTGCTCCCTCTTAGAGGTCTATCCAGATCTGTATTCGGGCTCTTTGCTCAGGGGTTTATATAGTGGCAGGGGGTTGTTTTGCCAGAACTCAATGTTGACTCTTAGGGTGGGTCCTGTCAGTTACAGCCAGTTGTCCAATGAGCTTTCAGGCCTTGGAAACTGACATGAAATTGACCAGCCAGGTATGCACCTGGAGGAGACAGCAAGGGCCAGTGTCTCCCAGCAGGTTTCCAGGTTTCTGGCCTGTCCATCAAGCTGGTTCCTCCAGCAGCAACAGCAACACCTCCAGGGCTAAGGTGGCAGGTCATGGTGCCACCTTGTCCTGCATCACTTTAAAATGGACTTTCTCATATTTAAGAGCATTCACAAAAAACTAAGCAACATGCCTAGTACCTCCTCCCAGGACAATGAAGAACAAATAGAACAAACAAATTTATAGGGGAAAAAGTGAGAAAGAATTATTTTATGTTTGCATCCTAGAAAGTCCAACTATACTAATTACACATTCCTATGTAACACATCACTCTAATATGTTAATAGTTTAGGAAATTGTTTTATAATTTATTTGGGCCAGGAATTCAGGACTTAGCTCAGGGTCTCTTTATGAGGTTGCATTCAAGATGTTGGCTGGACTGCCGTCATCCAAATCCAAAAGCTTGACTGAGGCTGAAGGGTCTGATTCTGAGATGGCTCACGTGGCCATCAGCAGAAGGCCTCAGTTCCTTCCTAGTGCAGTTTCTCTATGGGTTCCACCAGTGTCCTCATGATGTAGTGGCTTACTGGCTTCCCCTAGAACAAGAAATATAAGAGGGAGAGCAAGAAAGAAGCTACAGTGTCTTCTAAGACTTAGCCCAGTAAATCCTCATATACTCTTCATCAGAAAGAAGTCAGTAAGTCTAGGAGGGAAATGAGGCAAAGAAAATATAGAATTTCTATAGATGTTTTTAAATCACCACGATGAATAAACATGTCTGAATAAATAAATTCACATATATTAGCTATAATCAAATTAAATCAAGGTGTACCCATTTGTAAATTTATTAAAGACTTAGTTGTGAACCTTTTTATATCTATGTGGCTACAGTTCTAGCTTGAGTCTAAGAAGTCAATAGGAATGGTTGGCAAACTGATGCCTGGCAATACACACAACTGATATTTTTCTAGACAATGACTCATCCTGAGAAAGAATTAGGGAGCAAGACTGGTCTGTAAGAAAGTCTTGGTCCTTTAGCCAGGCATGGTGGTGTGGCTATAGTCCTAGCTACTTGGGAGGCTAAGATGGGAGGATCCCTTGAGGCTAGTCAGGTAGCAGTGAGCTAGCTATGCTTGTGCCACTGTACTCCAGCCTTGGTGACAGAGCAAGATGTTATCTCAAAAAATATATAAAAGGAAGTCTTCATCTTTAGAAAGGAGAAGCAGTCACAAAAAGCATGTTGTATTAGTCTCATTCCTTACCCTCTCAGGCTTGCTGAAGACTAGTGGAGAGAAGAAGGTAACAAAGAAAGGGCCACTTCCTTTGGAAATTTTGTTGGAAACTGGGGAACAGGCAGCATTCTGCAAGAACAACAAAAAACAAGATCCACACAACCTTGGTGGCCTCAAGGTCATTGGAGAGAGTGCCCACCAGAGCAACAATGCTGAGAAATGGAAGCTGTGGTGTCTCAGAATATGGTGGCTTCACCCAGCAAGAGAAGTCCTGGGTGAATATACACACTATTCATAGCATCATTCGGAGTTGCCAAAATGTGGAAGGAGAGCAAATGTCCATCAATGGATGGATGGATTAGCAAACCGTGGTACATGTGTACAGTGGACTATTATTTAGCCATGCAAAGAAATGAAGTACTATACAGCAATATTTATATATATATATATATGTTTTGTTTTGTTTTGTTTTTTTTGAGACAGAGCCTCAAGCTGTCCTTCTGGGTAGAGTGCTGTGGCATCACAGCTCACAGCAACCTCCAACTCCTGGGCTCAAGCAAATCTCCTGCCTCCGCCTCCCAAGTAGCTGGGACTACAGGCACCCGCCACAGTGCCTGGCTATTTTTTGGTTGCAGCTGTCATTGTTGTTTGGTAGGTCCGGGCTGGATTCAAACCTACTACCTTAGGTGTATGTGGCTGGCGCCTTAGCCACTTGAGCCACAGGCGCTGAGCCCAATATTTATATACTTGAAAACAGTTACACTATTGAAGCCAGACATAAAAGGTCCCGTGTTGACACATTGTAAGATTCCATTCACATGAAATATTCAGAGTAGGTAACATAAACTGGGGATTGCCAGGCCACAGGAGGAGTAAGAATGAGTGGGACGGGGGCCAGGGGTGGGGAAATTGCTTAATGGGTATGGAGTTTCCTTTCGGAGTGATTTAAATGTTTGGCACTAGATGGAGTGGGTGGTTGCTAATCAACTAACATTGCTAATCAACTCAATGCCACTAAAGTGTCCACTTTGAAATGGCTAATTTTACGTTATATGAATTTAACTCAATTTAAAAAATTTAATAAAAATAAATTAGTTTTCAAAAGGAAGATAGCTTGTGTGAGAGCACCTGTGAAAAGCATCTAGGGACTCTAGAAATAATTGGAGGGGGAATAGGAAATCTTTCGAGGGCCGAGATTCAGCATTACATGTGTATGAAGGTAGGAGTATAACCAGTGAAACTACAGATGGAGCTGTGACTGAACTTGTGCCCAGATGAGCAAATTCAGATTATAAGCAAGAGGGCACCTGAATAATGCCCTCATTATGAGCTGTCTCTGCTTTGTAGTTCATGTCACACAAGCTCAATTTAGTCTCCTTTTGACTTTTGAGAGCCATTTTTCAGGTAAAGGCAGGTTTATGGTTTGATGTCGCGGAAGAGACTCTCCCCACTTTGGTGAAATCAATCAGTTTACTAAAACATTCCCCATACTAATACTAGAAGCCCTAAGCAAAAGGAGAATTACACTTGGTGATCTTACAAATGAGTGAGCCCACTTTTTTTCTTTTTTCTCTGGGTAGAGTGCTCATAGCAACTTCAAACTCCTGGTCTCCAGTGATCATCTTCCTTCAGCCTCCCAAGAAGCTGGGACCCACCACAATGCCCTGCTAGTTTTTCTATTTTTAGTAGAGACAGTCTTGCTCTTGCTCAGGCTGGTCTCAAACTCCTGAGCTCAAGTAATCCGCCTGCCTCAGCCTCTCATAGTGCTAAGATTAGAGGCCTGAGCCACCGCACCTGGCAGCACTGGTTATCTTAAGAATGACCTTAACGGCTCCGTGCTTGTGGCTCAAGGCACCAGCCACATACACCTAAGGTGGTGGGTTCGAATCCAGCCTGGACCCGCCAAACAACAATGATGGCTGCAACCAAAAAATAGCCTCGCGTTGTGGCAGGCGCCTGTGGTCCCAGCTACTTGGGAGGTAGAGGCAGGAGACTCACTTGAGCCCAGGAGTTGGAGGTTGCTGTGAGCTGTGATGCCACCACACTCTACCCAGGGGGACAGCTTGAGGCTCTGTCTCAAATAAAAGAAAAAACCATACAGCCTTGGGTAGTGTCTGTGGCTCAAGGAGTAGGGTGCCAGCCCCATGTATCAGAGGTGGTGGGTTTAAACCCAGCCTTGGCCAATAACTGCAAATAAAATAAAATAAAATAAAATAATTAAATAAATAAAAATAAAAGGTGGCACCTGTGGCTCAAAGGAGTAGGGAGTCAGCCCCATATGCCAGAGGTGGCAGGTTCAAACCCAGCCCTGGCCAAAAAAAAAACTGCAAAAAAAATATAAAAATAAATAAATAGGTTCAGCGCCTGTGGCTCAAGTGGCTAAGGTGCCAGCCACAAATACCTAAGGTGGTGGGTTCGAATCCGACCCAACCTGCCAAACAATACTGACTGCAACCAAAAAAAATAGCCGGGCGTTGTGGCGGGTGCCTATGGTCCCAGCGACTTGGGAGGCCGAGGCAGGAAACTAGCTTGAGCCCAGGAGTTGGACTCTGCTATGAGCTGTGATGCCACAGCACTCTACCCAGGGCGACAGCTTGAGGCTCTGTCTCAAAAAATAAATAAATAAATAAAATAAAAATTAAAAAATAGAAAAAACTTGAGCGGGACCTGTGGCTCAGTGAGTAGGGTACAGGCCCCATATACTGAGGGTGGCGGGTTAAAACCCGGCCCCAGCCAAACTGCAACAAAAAAATAGCCAGGCATTGTGGTAAGCACCTGTAGTCCCAGCTACTCGGGAGGCTGAGGCAAGAGACTCTCCTAAACCCAAGAGCTGGAGGTTGCTGTGAGCTATGATGCCATAATACTCTACCAAGGGTGACAAAGTAAGACTCTGTCTCTTTAAAAAAAAAAAAAAAGAAAGAAAAGAAAAAAACATATAGCCAATGCAGTAGCTACAGAAAAAGTATTTCACAATAACAGAGTAAACTTCAGAGCTTTGACAGCAAATTCTACCACAGGTTTCAGAAATAACAACAAATGTAAAAAACAAAAAAGCCACTGATAGGACAGTGTCTATGGCTTAGTGAACAGGGAGCCAGCCCCGAGCAAACTGCAACAACAACAAAATAGCCAGGCATTGTGGCAGGCCCTTGTAGTCCAAGCTACTCAGGAGGCTGAGGGAAGAGAATTGCCCAAGCCCAAGAGCTGGAGGTTGCTGTGAGCTGTGACACCACAGCACTTTACCGAGGGCAACAAAGTGAGACTCTGTCTCTTAAAAAAAAAAAAAAAAAAAAATCTGCTGATACCAGGCTGATGGAGCCCCAAGAGGTTCAGGCAACCCCAACCAACAGCCATGGAGTGGTGAGACATAAAGGCACACGAAATTCCTCTAAATATCTGCAAATGACCCCAGAGACATGCAGAAAGTATACTTAACACAACCAAATTGAGCAGGCATCCTCAAACTACAGCCCGTGGGCCACATGCAGCCAGCCTTGGACATTTATCTGGTCCTCCGTGTGTTTTTGCTGGTGCTGCCTGTCCTGCTAGCAGCCAACTCGTCCCGGGGACTGCAGTCCAGCCCTCCAATGGTCTGAGGGACAGTAAACTGGCCCCCTGTTTAAAAAGTTTGAAGACCCCTGCAAATTGAGTTATTCTAAGAACATCCATCATTGTAATTTACTATACTATCAAAATTCAGGAGAGAAATCATATATTGTTTCAATGCATATAAAAAAGGATCTGATAGGCTCGGTGTCTGTGGCTCAAGTGGCTAAGGCACCAGCCACATACACCTAAGGTGGCGGGTTCAAATCCAGCCTGGGCCTGCCAAACAACAATGACGGCTGCAACCAAAAGATAACCGGGTGTTGTGGCGGGTGCCTGTGGTCCCAGCTACTTGGGAGGCTGAGGCAGGAGACTCGCTTAAGCCCAGGAGTTGGAGGTTGCTGTGCCAGGGGGACAGCTTGAGGCTCTGTCTCAAGGGGGACAGCTTGAGGCTCTGTCTCAAAAAAAAAAAAAAAAAAAGGGATCTGATAAAAATCTAGACCTATTCTAGGCAGGCATTGAGGCAGGTACCGGTAGTCCCAGCTACAAGGGCAGCTGAAACAAGACAATCACTTGAGCCCAAGAGTTTGAGGTTGCTGTGAGGTTTGACACCAAGGTGTTCTACCTAGGCTGATAAAATGAAACAACGTCTCTAAAAAAAAAGGCTCGGCGCCTGGGGCTCAATCGGCTAAGGCGCCAGCCACGTACACCTAAGGTGGCGGGTTCGAATTCCCAGCCCGGGCCCGCCAAACAACAATGATGGCTGCAACCAAAAAATGGCCGGGCGTTGTGGCAGGCACCTGTGATCCCAGCTACTTGGGAGGCGGAGGCAGGAGACTCGCTTGAGCCCAGGAGTTGAAGGTTGCTATGAGCTGTGATGCCATGGCACTCTACCCAGGGGGATAGCTTGAGGCTCCGTCTCAAAAAAAAACAAAAACAAAAACTACAGGCTCGGTGCCTGTGGCTCAAGCGGCTAAGGTGGCGGGTTCAAATCCATCCTGGACCCACCAAACAACAATGATGGCTGCAACCAAAAAATAGCCGGGCACTGTGGCAGGCACCTGTGGTCCCAGCTACTTGGGAGGCTAAGGCAGTAGATTCGCTTAAGCCCAGGAGTTGGAGGTTGCTGTGAGCTGCAATATCACAGCACTCTACCCAGGGGGATAGCTGGAGGCTCTGTCTCAAAAAAAAAAAAACTGCACCTATCTGTGATTTAAAAAAAAAATCTTAACAAATTACCTACAAAAATATAGAAAAAAAGTTTTCTGGTTTTGTTTGTTTGTTGTTGTTGTTGTTGTTGTTGTTTTGGAGACAGAACCTCAAGCTGTCTCCCTGAGTAGAGTGCTGTGGCATCACAGCTCACAGCAACTTCCAACTCCTGGGCTCAAGCAATTCTCCTGCCTCCGCCTCCTAAGTAGCTGGGACTACAGGCGCCTGCCACAACACCTGGCTATTTTTTGGTTGCAGCCATCATTGTTCTTTGGCAGGCCTGGGCTGGATTTGAACCTGCCAGCTCAGGTGTATGTGGCTGACACCTTAAGCTGCTTGAGCCACAGGTACCCAGCCTGTTTTTTTTTTTTTTCTTGAGATGGTGTCTCAGTTTGTCACCCTAGATAGAGTGACATGGCATCATAGCTACAGGCAACCTCAAACTCTTTGGCTTAAGCAATTCTCTTGCCTAAGCCTCCCAAGCAGGTGAGACTACAGGTGCCACCACAACACCCAGCTATTTTTTTTAGAGACAAGGTCTCACTCTGGCTCAGGCTGGTGTCAAATTCATGAGCTCAGGCAATCTACCCGCCTTGGTCTCCCAGAGTGCTGGATTTACTGGCGTGAGCCACTGTACCCAGCCAATGCATAGAAAGTTTTTTTCTTCTTTTTTTTTTTGAAAGAGTCTCACTATGTCACCTTCAGGAGAGTGCCATGGTATCACAGCTCACAGCAACCTCAAATTCCTGGGCTTTAGCTATTCTCTTGCCTCAGCCTCCCAAGTAGCTGGGACTAGAGGCACCCACTACAACCCCTGGCTATTTTGTTGTTGTTGTTGTTGCAGTTGTCATTGTTGTTTAGCTGGCCCAGGCTGGATTCAAACCTGCCAGCCTTCGTGTATGTTGCTGATGCTGTAACCACTATGGTACAGGCGCCAAGCCAATATTTTTAAAAATTAAAGAAATAATTCTCAGGGTCAAGTGTGATAGCTCCCAGCACTCTGGGAGGCCAAGGTAGGTGGATCCCTTGAACCCAGGAGTTCAAGACCGGCCTAAGCAAGAGAAAGACCCTGTCTCTACTAAAAATAGAGCATGGTGGCTCACACCTATAACACCAGCAATCTGGGAAGCTGAGGTGGGTGGAATGCTTGAGTTCAGGAGTTTGAGACCAGCCTGAGCAAAGCAAGACCCCATCTCTACTAAAAATAGAAAAACTTGGCTTGGTGTCTACAGCTCAAGAAGCCAAGGTGGCAGCCACATACAACTGAGCTGGCAGGTGCGAATCCAGCCTGGGCCTGCCAAACAATGACAACTACAACTAAAAAAAATAGCCAGGCGTTGTGGCAGGCGCCTGTAGTCCCAGATACTTGGGAGGCTGAGGCAAAAGAATCACTTAAGCCCAGGAGTTGGCGATTGCTGTGAGCTGTAATGCCATGGCAGTCTACCCACGGTGACAACTTGAGTTTCTATCTCAAAAAATAAAATAAAATAAGGCGGCGCCTGTGGCTCAAAAGGGTAGGTCGCCAGTCCCATATGCCTGAGGTGGTGGGTTCAAACCCAGCCCTGGCCAAAAACGGCAAAAATAAATAAATAAGTAAAAATAAAAATAGACCCTGTCTTTTTTTTTTTTTTTTTTTTTTTGAGACAGATCCTCAAGCTGTCCCCCTGGGCACAGTGCCCTGGCATCACAGCTCACAGCAGCCTCCAACTCCTGGGCTCAAGGGAATCTCCTGCTTCTGCCTCCCAAGTAGCTGGGACCACAGGCACCCTGGCTATTTTTGGTTGCAGCCGTCATTGTTGTTTGGCAGGCCCGGGCTGGATTCGAACCCGCCATCTTAGGTGTATGCAGCTGGAGTCTTAGCCACTTGAGCCACAGGCACCAAGCCGACCCTGTCTTTGAAGCTGTCCCTGAAGTAACAGCAGAGGGAAGTGGGCAGACCAGAAACCCAGGTGTGGAGATTGATCCTGTAGGAGAAAGGGGGTCATCATGGCAGAGGACCTAAAACGATTCCTGTATAAAAAGTTACCAAGAGTAACTGGGTAGAGTGCCATGGCATCACAGCTCTGGGTAAAGTGCCATGGCATCAGAATTCACAGCAACCTCCAACTCTTGGGACTTAAGTGATCCTCTTGCCTCAGCCTCCTAAGTTGCTTGAACTACAGCCCCCTCCCCCCAAAATGCCCGGCTATTTTTTAGTTATAGTTGTCATTGTTGTTTGGCAGGCCTGGGCTGCATTCGAACCCTCCAGCTCCAGTGTATGTGGCTGGTGCCCTAGCCACTTGAGCTACAGGTGCCAAACCATGACTAGTTCTTGAAAGGAGGCTTGCTACATCCCAAGAGTAGAGGAGAAGGAAGAAATAATATTGGAAACATTTGGAATAATAAAATATACACTTGGACAGGTGTATGGATTTGGATGCTGACATCCTGGCTTCAGAGCCATGGATCCATACATTTAACTATTAACTGTTTTTTTGTTTGTTTGTTTGTTTTGTTTTTGAGATGGAGCCTCAAGCTATCTCCCTGGGTAGAGTGCCATGGCATCACAGCTCATAGCAACCTCCAACTCCTGGGCTCAAGCGAGTCTCCTGCCTCCGCCTCCCAAGTAGCTGGGACCACAGGCGCCCGCCACAACTCTTGGCCATTTTTTGGTTGCAGCCATCATTGTTGTTTAGCGGGCCTGGGCTGGGGATTCGAACCCGCCACCTTAGGTGTACATGGCTGGCGCCTTAGCCGATTGAGCCACAGGTGCCGAGCCGAATGAAGGTTCTTGTTGTTTCATATCCTCGCTAGCATTTGGCGACATCAGTGTTTTAAACTTTGGCCATTCTAACAGGTGTGTATTTCATGGTTGTTTTAACTTGTAGTTCCCTGATGATATATAATGTTGCCCATGTATTCCTATACTTATTTTCCATTTCTGTATCTTCAGTGAGTTGTTAAGGTTTTTTTGCCTATTGATTAATTGGAGTATTCATTTTCTTATTGATTAGTTTTGAGAGTTTATTATATATTTTGCATGTAATAGTCTTTGTCATACACACCTTCTGCAAATACTTTCTCTGGGTGGCTTGTTTTCTCATTCTCTTGATATGGTTCTATTTTTGTTTGAGAATTTTAAAGACATTGTTTCACTGTATTCTGGCTTCCATTGTTTCTGATGAGAAATTAACTATCCTTCATATTGTTCTGTGCACATAATGTGTCTTTCTTCTGTGGGTGTGTTCAAGATTTTCTCTTTTCTTTGATTTTTATCAGTTTGACTTTGATGTACTTAGTTGTGATTTTCTTTGTATTTATTCCACTTTGGGGTGTCTGAGATTATTTGATCTTTTTATTTATATTTTCTGAGCAAAATTTGAGAGTTTTGGGTCATTTTTTTCCAATATTTATTTTTTCAACATCTTTCTTTTCTCCTTTGGGCACTTCAGTTTCATGTGCATTACACTACTTGATGCTTGCTTATAGGTTATTAAAATTCTGTTATTTTGTTCAGTTCTTTTTTTGTAGACTTTTAATTTTGGTTTTATACTTTTTAGTTCTGGATTTATTTGTTTTTGACACTTTAATTCTCTGTTGATGCCTTCAATCTGTTTATTTGCTAAGATAAATTTTTAAGTTCTTAAACATATCATAATTTTTAAAAGTTCTTTATTATTCAATATCGTGAGTCATCTTGATGTTGTAAAAACAGTTAAAACCATCACTATTTTTAGATTATATTTGCATAGAGAATCAACCTTAAAACTATTAAAACCAGTAAGAAAAATTTAGTGAGTTTTATATATATAATGAATATACAGTAATCAATATGTTTCACATATGAGTAAATTCATGAAAAAATGTATGAGACTCGCTTTAAATTATAAATTTCTTATTGATACAAATTAAGATATAATATTGTTTTGAATAAGAGGACTCACTATTGTAAAGATGAATGTTTTTCCCAAACTAATCAAACTCATGATAATTTTGTAATATAGATACAATGTTTTTTGTGTTTGAAATTGCCTGGATGACTCCTACATTCATCTACAAGAAAAATGTATCAACAGAAATCTGGAAATAATTGAGCATAAGAGTTAGAACAGATTTTATAGTAAAAAAAGGTACTGTCATTAAAAAAAAAAGGTACAGTCATTAAACCTTGTGAGTATTGCTTTTGTTCTTTCTTTTCCCTCTATTAGTCCATTACTACTAAACTGGTATTTCTGTTTCTACTGTACCCCCATCATTTATTTTCAGCCTAGTTGCTTGAATAATCTTGTTAAAATATAAATCAGATGATGTCACTTCTATGTGTAAACTGCCAGTGTCTTCCCGTCTCTCAACGTGAAACTCCTCTCCTCTCTTATTGTTCCTCTTCACTACGTTTCCTCCTTAATATTCAGCAAACAGACTGGGTACACACTCCTACCTTGAGAAGAGCACCTACACAGACTTCCAAGGAGAATAAGTTACCTCCAGCAGGCAGCAGGTCCTCTGCAGTGAAGCTATGCAGTAAGTACAAGGGCAGCTGCGCTTTCTGAATCCTGGATCAGAGGTTTGGTGAGTTAGCGTTGCTCACAGTGGGAGAGCTGGCCCCTGAAGTTCATGGGTATGTGCCGCGTCTGGAGTTGACTCCATTGTTCTAGTTACTACCATAGGCCACATCTCTAGCACATGTGGAATGTTCTTCAGAACATTGCAGAAATGATCAAAGCAGAAATGATCAAAGCAGAGGCCACTGGTACCATACCTGTCCATATACACAGTTCAGGCATCCTCAAAACTACGGCCCGCGGGCAACATGCGGCCTTCCTAGGACATTTATTTAGCCCGCCAGGTGTTTTTGCCACCACTGCCTGTCCTGCTTAGCAGCCGACTCGTCCTGGGGCCCTCAGTCTGGCCCTCCAACAGTCTGAGGGACAGTGAACTGGCCCCCTGTTTAAAAAGTTTAAGGATCCCTGGTTTACATAGTAGATTTATTTTGAAGTCGTCATTTCTTTCCATTGGACATTTGTTGAGCCTTCAACAAATGGAGTCTGACGTTATCTCCTTACCTCTACATTTTAGAGAGGAGAGAGATTTGCTACATATAACTCTCTTCTCTACTGGAAACACCCCTGGATTCCTTTGACAATATTTTTCCTCCCCTAGAAGCCTTCATTCTATAATATGTGATTTGATTGCTAATCCAAACTAATGTTTCTCTTTCCTAGGCCAGGGCTTGTTTTGCTTATATCCTCTTTGTCAAATTGTACTATTCATGATATATTTCAAGGTAATCTTTTTTATTTCCATTTATGAAAAGAGACAGGTATTTTCACTGAGGGAAACAAAGGAAAAATTATATGGGATCTGTACTCATTCAGAAGTATATACATCTAATTTTAGGTCATTTCAAAAGAGCATGGAGATGTAGAAGAGGAAGAAAGATTTATCTGTTTGGTGCAAGAGCCAATACCATGGAAGAGGAAAGAAATAGACTCAGGAAGAAATTTTTCTTGCTCACTTAATAAATTTTAATTAATACTAATTTTAAATATCAAGAAGATTGCGAGATGAGATAATGTGGTGATGTTTCTCTTTAATGGAAAAGATTACATTCAGGATTCTACAGTTTGTTTTATTTCACCTGTCGAAACTTCAGAGTCTGTTCCATTTTGTTTTTCTTAGCACTCAATCTAATCAGGAAGAGCCAAAATGATTCCAATTAACTTTATAGTACTATGGCCAAGGCCTTTCAGTAGTTAAGTTTGAGTTTGTTTCCAATCAACCAATTTTCATTTTTCCTCTGGCTAGTCAATGATCCCTACAGTTTCTCAAACTTGTTCTTCTAAGTTGGTGATGTACTTAGTTACTGTTACCAACAACATAGTCTAAAATAATGACAAATAAGCAAAGTGATTTGGGTGATGGTTTATTGGCTTTTGCACAGTAAAAGTTGACAGAAAGTTGTTAGCAGAGAAACAATGAAAATAAATTTTATGATTAATTATTACAGTAATTTTCAAGAATATTATTGTAAGTAATAATATGTAAGTCTTTGTGAAGTGGAATGAAAGACTGAAATTAAAGCCCAAATCCTGGGGAGGAATCTTGACCCAGCATCTTTATGAACTTCCATTTCCCAATGGTAAAAATACTATTTAGATTGGTTTCTTCACAGAGATGAGATCAAAATATGATGATATATGACTATAACTAGACAGTGACTGGCCAATAATGTCAATTGGATTAATATTAAGAGCCATATGGTACAGACTAGTATTTTTATTATACAAGGAATTTATTGTGTCATCAGTTTTATAACAATATTGTTGAAGGTTTGATGTTGTCATTTACTGAGAGAGGAGCAAGTTGAAGGAAAAACTCAAATATTTAGGCTGGAAAATGTAAACTAAAATAAAATCCTAAGTCCCCTGCCAACTAAGTGAACCCCATCTTGACCAAGGGGATGCCAGAACAAACTGAGAACTAAGTTCCTGGTCACGAAGGTAAGGAAGGTCAAACATTATGCCCTCTCCCTTTGGGAGTTTAGGTACAACAACTGATCAGCATTAATGTTAAAACAGAGATCATAAGACTGAGAAGACAAACATTGTGACAATAAGATAGTAAATTATTATGCAGAGTAGAGGTTCCATATCCCATAAGTCATGAATTTGCTTAACAGATCACTTCAGTTGGTAAAGTGTGGCTTGTCTCTGATTAACAGACTTTCTTATCTTAACTTAAAACATTCCAGGTCTTTAGAGAAAACTATATTCCTTTAACCAATTACAAATCAAAGAATCTTTGAATTCACTTATAACCTATAAGCCCCCACTTTAAGATGTCCTTCTTGAAACCAATGCATGCCTTCCATGTACTGATTTATATTATCTGCAATTCCTATCATCAAGAATGTATAAACCAGCTTGGCAACTGTAGCTCAGCGGTTAGGGCGCCAGCCACATTGACTGGAGCTGGCAGGTTCAAATCCAGCCCGGGCCTGCCAAACAACAATGACAACTACAACAAAAAAATAGCGAGGCATTGTAGTGGGCACCCATAGGCCCAGCTACCTTGGAGGCTGAGGTAAGAGAATCACTTAAACTCAAGAGTACAAGGTTGTTGTGAGCTATGACACCACAGCACTCTACCCAGGGCGACATAGTAAGACTCTGTTTCAAAAAAAAAAAAAAAAGAAAGAAAGAAAAGAAAAGAAAAGAATGTATAAACCAAAGTGTAACCACCCCCAGGTGCCTTGGGACCACTTGCTTAAGACTTCTTGAGCATGGCCCCCTCAACTACAGTCACACACTTTGGCTCAGAATAAACCTTTTAAAATTATTTGCAGTGTTTGGGTTCTTTCTTTTGAACAACTATGGCACTAGACTTCAGGCTTAAGAGAAGACTCAGGATTTCCCAAAGGACTTTCCCAAATTCAGTGATAGATACGAGCATGGACATGTTTGGGTTCACCAACTCTGGGCTTCTCCTTGGGTAGAACTGGTAAGTCCTCCTGAGCTTCACACCTGACCTCTTGGTTGATGGTCCCTGGATTATTCTGAGCTATTTGTTCTTTTCCTAGGAAATTGTTCATTGGGGTGCATTCTACAGGGTCTTCTCCAGTGCCTCTTCCTCCCCAGCTTTATCTCAATTGACTAGTCTGTACATTTGATTTAAAAAATGGAACTGAGTTATTGACTAGTCTGTATATTTGACTTAAAAAATTAAACATATAAAAATGTTTCCTTTTCATAGAAAAAAGAAAAAAACAACTGTGAGAAACAAATCTTCTAACATTAGGACAGACAAGAATAACCACCCCTTCTAGCTCCCCAATTGTTTTATTGTACCTTCATTTGTATAAATGAAAATGTTGAAAGGTACTCCAGGTTTCCTAGTACTCCAGGTGGTTACAGTAGTGTGCCACATCTTGTGTACATTTTTTAAATGATGGGCAGATTACATCAGGGAAAATTCAGAAGTCACATGACTGACCTGCCACTATAAAGTTAAAATATTATTGTCTCTTAAGTTCTCTAATTTCTTTTCTGCTGACTGAATTTTCTGTCACATTCTACGGTGTTGAGAAAAAAACTCACTGTTTGTAGTATTACTCATTCAAGTATATTTGAAGATGTTAGATTTCTTACACAGTTGAGCCTTTGTTAGCTAAAATGTAAACATGGAACACTTTTCAAACTGAGGGGAAAAAGGAGAATTTTAAATGAAAGTGCCACAGAAACTGCTTTCACCATAATTTTGATCCACAGCCTTCATTAGATTATATATGGGGCAAATAAAGTTTAGTTGATTATAATGTTTTTCAAAATTATCATTTAGATTCAACCATTTCACACAAACCGATGAGGTGTTGGTTATTGTATTGGTATCTCATGGCTAGGATTCCAAGGTAACAGCTAATGGATCTTTGTGGATGTGCATGTATATATGTTTAGATGTGTTTTGTGTAGGAATATGTATTATGTTATATGTTGTGTCTACATAGAACCAAAATGGCTTATTTGTTCATCCTGTGCCAGATATTTTAAGGTTGCAGGGTTTGATATAAAGGATATAAAGCTATGAACACCTCCCAAACTAAAAATATAAAATAAAAACATGTACAACCAAAACAAAGGGTTAGATGATGTTCTATGCAGAGAATAGAATATATGAGGAAGAAAGGTTTGAAAGAATTTGGGAAGTCAATTGGGAAGTTGCTAGTTTAGTTTGGTTTCTAAGGCAGTGTATAACTCAAGAGATGGCTCTGGACCAGCAGCATCACCACGCGGAAACTTGTTAGAAGTCATATTCTTTTTTTCCTTTTTTTCTTTTTTTTTTTTTATTGAATGGTAACTATGTACATTAATGCACTTCTGGGGTACAGTGTGGGGTTTTCATATGCAATCCGAAATACTTCCATCAAACTGATCAACACAGCCTTCATGTCATTTTCTCAGTTAATGTTTTAAAACTTTCTGATTCTACTCTTAGAGAGATTCACTTGTACCCCTGTAAGATAAACCACAAAAATGGTCCCTCCA